>OV816027.1:61792024-61997037 GCA_929113105.1 Agrypnus murinus
TCCCCACCTAGTGTTTACAAGGATACAAATTTTTGAAATATCAATATAAAGGTGATAAATTAAATAATTCTCCAGAGTTAATATATGCATTACAAGAAATATGCATATCAAATGTATTTTACTAATATCCATACACAATTTTGATATGTATAATGTACAATGTACATTCATTCACAGTATTCAAAATTAATATGGGAATATTTAATAAAGATTATTCCTCAAAAGAACATATGTCTGCTTTTATTGTAAAGAGTGTAATTGATGCCATTCAATGATAAAGAATTTTAAAGAAATTACAATTTTGGTATCAATTGCAAATATAAACTAAAAATTTGTTAATAGTCATATTCTTTTGCAGTGTATGATTAAATCAGATTTGTAATTTCTTATCACATTGCGTTCCTTTGAATACTGATTAACCGCCACCTAGTCAGATTTTCATAGCATGATTGATAATCCCACTACCCCTTTGAATGGCAGAAATTCTGTGATTGACATGATCGAATCGTAAATAAGGCTGTGACGAAACTTGTAACTAATGCCAATATTCTTTTTTAACAAAGCATTCTCAAATCATGCTAAGAGTTTTATGATTGTTTAGATTTAATCACAATGTGCAAAAAAAACGACTATTATTAACTGATTTACTGCAAACTCAAAGAAACCCTTTTAAAGGGTTTCTCGCCAGTGTGAGTTAACATGTGTGTTTTAAGAATACTTCTTTGTAAACATTTGTAATTACATAAATTACACTCGCCAGTGTGAGTTAGCATATGTCTTTTCAGACTACCACGTAGCGAACATCTGTAATCACATAAATTACAGTAAAATGGTTTCTCAGCACTATGAGATAACATGTGGGTTTTAAGATTATCTATTTGTGAGCATTTGTAATCACATAATTTACACTCAAACGGTTTCTCCCCAGTGTGAGTTAAGATGTGTCTTTTAAGACTAAAACTACCGGAACATTTGAAAGCACATAAATTACACTCAAATGGCTTCCCACCAGTGTGAGTTAGCATGTGTCTTTTAAGACTACCACTTAGCGAACATTTGTAATCACATAAATTACAGTTAAATGGTTTCTCAGCACTATGAAATAACATGTGGGTTTTAAGATTACCTATTTGTGAACATTTGTAATCACATAATTTACACTCAAACGGTTTCTCACCAGTGTGAGTTAACATGTGTCTTTTCAGACTAAAACTTCCGGAACATTTGTAATAACATACATTACACTTAAATAGTTTTTCACCAGTGTGAGTTAAAATGTGCATTTTAAAAATATTCCTTAGAGAACATTTGTAATCACATAAATTACACTCAAATGGTTTCTCACCACTAACTGCTTGTGGAATACTGGCATTATGATATAGTTTTTCATCTCTCTCAGTATAAGTGTCAATGTCATCCATGCTATTAAAATCTTTCTTTACTTGGCATTCGATTTTGATCTCCAATTCTTCTTTAATTGCTGTTAGATCATCGTCATCCATTGTATCAATATTTAAGGGATTATTGCAATCTGCAGCAAAAAGATATATCTGTACAAAAATTTGACGTTTTACTTTTATATAACACGGTAAAGATTTTGTGACTTTAATGCCATTGATGTTAATTTCTGTACAGCCGTTTAACTTTATTAAATCGAATATATCTATAGAAGCGAGTATGCTCTTACACTCAATATTAAGACTATCAGTTATCAACAAGATCATTCACAAGCAATTTACATTCAAAGATGTACGTACTACATACAATAGTAGATATAACAGTATAATTAATATTTACCTCTCTAAAGTTCGATTGAAGAAAATTCAAAATAGTTTCGATTACATATCTTTAAAATGCTGTAATTCTTTGCCAGATCGTAAATGTTTATCAAATAGTGCTATGAAAAATACACAATTACAACTTAGCTACTAATTGCAAATCCATTGTATAGGTTTAATGATTTTTTTTGTTACCTACAACTTTATAATCAACCTCTACAATTGTTAAGGTTATTATTCTTACTTTAGTGTATTACATATATATTATACAAAATTATTAATTGTTATAAAAATTATAATATTTATATAATAATATCTATTAACACTGTTTACGATGACTTTTTTTGTTGCGTGTTTTAATATGTAATTGGAGCAGATTTAATAAAGAAACGATTTAATCAAACATAACCTCAACCTTTTAAATCAACTGTTTATTACTCGATTAATTTATTTGAATTTCAACTCCACAAATCTGCAAGTTCGAGTTGCCTCCATTTGCTCTGAATTTTCGTGAAGAACGCGAGTAAATAATGTCATCTGTTTGCTCTAAATGCGCGTGAATAAAAAAATGCGAGTGGGTAAAAAAATGTAATTCTGGTACTTAATAATATAGGGAGGGAGAATTCGCGTCAACCATGGCCAACTGCATCAATAAACCCGGGGGGTCCCCGGGTTTATTGATGCAGTTGGCCATGCGTCAACGCAAGGTCCATTCATGTGTATGTATAGCTAGTGCACATACATAGGTCATCTCATCAAAGTTTAGACAGCCATGTTTGACTAGCGTCTCGCGCCACATGCGATCCGGTGTATGTTTGACATCGCAGGATTTGACAATTTGTTTGCTACCAAGGCCAAACACGAAATTAATGGCGCCAATTTTAAAATTTACTTGCCGATAGCTTCCAGAAAATACCTACTTTAAATTTCCTGTAAAATAAATCCGTTTTATGGATATAACTTAATAAATTCTTATAGAATATGAAAGTTATACTTTTTTCACGTGTTTATCAAACAAATGAGTGAAACAAAAACTTTCTAATGTGTTGCACACGATATTTTTTGCATATGGTGAGTTGAGAAATTTGTCCTAAAAGGATTTATGCAAAATGTTAAAGAAATCAGAAGAACGTAGTATCCTTTGATTTGACTTGACAATAACCTCAGAGGAGATTGAAATTTGTTTTTTACAAACATAATTTAAAAAATGCTTAAGAAAAGTCAACTTTTATTACTATCAAATTCATCATCCCTTTTTTCATCAAGGGCAAGAATATGTTTAAGAAAACAGGATAGGTAATATTCAATATAAATGTAATGAGAATACATTTATTCAACAACAACAATTCAGGCAAAAACAATAATTACATTTACATAAATATTAAATATCTAATTAAAAATATTAAAACTAATATTATTATAGCATTCCTGTTAATAGGAAAAAACAAATTACAAAGTGTATGTATGGTCGAACCTTGTATGAATGTTTATAGTAACATCTGTTTTATTTAAAAGACTAGCCAAAATAATATTTTTTAGCAGGATTAGTTGTAATTCTTCTTTTATCAAACCAGCATTCCGAATATCATCTAATATGTCCACAAAAGTTGCGCCTCCTTTTAATTTATCTAGAACCCAAAAAATTGTTTACTAAATTATGGTTTTTACATAAGGACATGTATACATACTTGCAATTTTATCTCTTAATTCTTTGTTTAAAAAAAACAGACAATGTCAAGTGAGTGACCTACATGGGTTGTCCAAAACTTCACCAAAATAAGTCCCTCGCTTTTAGTCAAAACCTCCATCCTTGAAGGACAAGCTTTCCCAATTTTATTTGTTCCTTTGATTTTAAAATGTCTTACACCTTTCCCCTTGTTTATGTAAGAAAAAAGTTGCCTAATTACATTATCTAATTATTACTTTATTTTATAACTTGGCAATCAATTTTTACTTTTTATAGCAACATATTTAAATAATTTTAATAATCATTTATTAAAAGAAGATCAATACCATTTATTTAAAAAGAAAAAATATATAGGGAATTTTTCTCTCATTTAGCGTCGTAGCGCTAAGGTTGCGCGTTTGCATCATGATTTTATTTTGGTGGTTATGTTGGTATTAGTTATTTATATAGTCGTTGTTTTGCTCTTAATGTCACTTAAGTTATTTTAAATTTGCTTAAAGATTTCTAAGATTTAGTGCACATTTGTGAATATTAAGGTACGTACTGAAAACGATTTATATTGACTAAGAGTCTTAAAATCACATTTTGCCATAAAGTGAAAAATTTATCAACAATGGATCAACCTGTTCTTTCTCCACCGAAGAAACGGATAGACAGACATTTCTCGGTCGAAGAAAAAGAACGTGTTGTTGGTATCTATAAGGCTTACGCTGGAGAAAACCCAGACAACCCTAAAACGAAAAATGTCGAGTTTACTGCAACAGCAGCAGGTAAGGTTTCACTTCATACATATTATTATGTACTTATATAAATTATACATATTCATTTAGGCGTGAGCGTCTCTAGTGTGTTCAAGATTATCCGTGAATACAAGGAAACACACGAGCTGAATCCACCGAAAGTGTACTACAGACAAAGAGTAATTTTAGACAACATTGATGAGGGAACTAAAAGTGCTCTTAGACGTTTAGTTCATTCCTTTTTTGAAAGAAATGAACCACCTACTCTAAACAAAATATTAACGGCTGTTCACGACAACGATGGTTTACCGCAACTGAAACGGAGTACTTTATGGAAATTGTTAAAAGAAATTGGCTTTCGGTGAGAAAATAAACTTTTTATTTCTATATATTGTAATCGAATTGGGTTTGGCTATATAGGTTTTCGAAAAGGTCGCGCAATAGTGTCCTACGGGAAAAAGATGAAATTATCGCCTGGAGACGACGTTTTCTGCGACAGATCAGAAAGTACCGGGAAGAAGGCAAGAAATTGTACTTCTTAGATGAGACGTGGGTGAATGCTGGTCATACTGTACATAAAGTATGGAAGGACTCGACAATCCTGACTCCACGGCAAGCTTTCTTACAAGGACTAACGACTGGCTTAAAAGATCCATCTGGCAAGGGAAGTCGTCTTATAGTCCTCCATATAGGATCCGAGGACGGTTTTGTTGAAGATGGTTTATTATGCTTCGAATCTAAACGGAAGAACTAAAACTAAAAACGGAGAAATTGCCAAATACTAGCACAAACAAAACCGACATACAATCCTGGTCGACAAGTAAGTCAATTACCTATGAACCAGACATGGTAAAAGCCGAACTCCTGGATCTTGTACGACAGGCTGCCGTTACGCCAAATTATGTGGTCGATGAGATGGCAAATGAACAGAATGTTATGGTTTTGCGATTGCCTCCATATCATTGCGAATTCAGTCCTATTGAATTGATATGGGGTCAAATAAAAGGGGAAGTAGCGCGAAACAATACTACTTTCAAAATGAAAGACCTTCGCCCGCTATTTGACCAAGCAGTCAAAAATGTTTCTGCCGAAAATTGGAAGAATGCTATTAGTCATGCTCAAGGCGAAGAAGAAAAACTGTGGCAGCTTGACATTGCTATGGACCTAATAGTGGAATCATTGGTCATTAGTGTGGGGGACGACTCTTCTTTATCTGAATCTGATTTACAGTCTGATTAATTATTCATATTATAATTTTTAATTTAACAATTTGTATATTCACTATAATAGTTGATTGTTGTTATTTTATGTTATTTTGTTGTTATTTATTATTGTTATTTTGTTGTTTAATTTTTAATTTTTTTAACAGATGAAAATAATTGTTAAAATCATTTGTTAAAAGCAGATTGTTATCATCTACTTAAAAGAAAAAACACACTGAAGGGAAACTTTCCTTCTAATTGGCATCGCAGCCCTCATATTCCAATCATTTGTGTGGGGAATGACTATTCTTTCGTACGAATTACACTCTACCGCGCGGTAGAGGCCAACTCTTAATCAGACGGATCCCCAGAACAGGTGAGAAGATTTTTCTCGTTCATAAAGCCTCAGTACACTTTGCAGTGCTGTCAGAAGAGCACGTTAAGCAGTTGGTATAGACAACCACGTAACCATCTTTTGGTGGCTGTCGTTAAAAATAAAACTGCCCTATGCGACGCACAAGTATGTATTTACCTCGGTGGTTTAATAATAATAGATTCTACAACCCATCACCTGTGAACCAGGCCCCAGAAGCTATGAAGTTTGTGCGGGAGGGAGGGGGCGGTTATTATCATTACGCAGGCCCAAAGTGTGACTGCATCGAACTGATTGAGCAGCGCAAATCCCACATTTGTGTCACAGCTAAGGAAAACTGCAGAAAATCTTAACCAGAGCTGCCAGTACCAGGAGTCGAACCTGGGCCGCTTGGGTGAAATGCCAGCACGCTAGACAATTCGCTACCAAGGCTGTTTGGCAATGTTAATTTCAATTAACATTTATACAATACAGTTAATTAGTCTTATACATATTATAATTTTTATGTGACAATTTGTATAGTATTCTTTAAAATAATGTTTTGTTATTAATAAAACTATGCGTATACATTTTATGATTAATGCTGAGTATGATTCAACGAGAATATGCAGTTTATACTTATACGTTAGTATTATTATTCTTATTATACACCATATATTCATATTAGCAGGGAGGCACCTTAAATCTATTAGAAACTATGCAAAAGCATAAGCAGCTTAATTAAAGCTGCTTTGTTTGACCAAATTAAATACTGTTGCAAGCGAGTATTTTTCCAGGTTTACTAATTCGGTGTCTAATTAATTATTTCAAGACTAAACTTATCTGACAGTTAGTTTATTTTATAATTTTCCTCATCAATTTTTACTTTTTATAAAAACAGAGAATATTGTTATCATTTATCTAAAACGAGAAAAGTATAGTAAATAAAAACTTGGTGCGCTTTTATTAATTTGTACCGTGTGAAACTGGCTTTACTCCCATTGGTCTACGCAAACATACATTTATGGGGGAGTGGCTTAACTATTTCTGTTGGCTGGACAGTGTATAGCAATTCCCAGAATGGTGCACGTTTGTTTCTTTTTCCAAAAGATAGGAAAGTAAGACAAACTTGTTAGATATGCGTAGAAGACAGAATGGGAATTACTGAATACTCAAGATTATGTAAAGTAAGCAAGTTTAAGTCTTAATAAAATTACATATAGAAATAATATAAATTATTTAAGCATAGAGAAAGGATAGTTTTTAGATTGCACACTCTTTTATTACCGTTTTACATTTCCCCTAGTTCCATTTTGAAGAAATGCAACTTGAAATAAAAAGAAAAGATGAATGGCAAATATAGAAATGAAACGCAATTCATACTTTGTTTAACGTTTCTAATAAATGCTATTGACACATCGATAGTGGCGCCTCTGTTGGCAATACTTCGGAATATAGTATATACAAAATATCATTAATGTCAATGCAGCAGCTTTGGAAAATGAATGATTTCAGCAAAAAAAAGGTTTTACACCCGGATGATGGTTGGGGGTTTGTTTAAAATACATATCGTTACGAGAAAAACGCTTGTAAACCTGTTGGCATGTGGGGTGAAGACGTAGTTACTAGCGACCAGGAATGCATTAGACAGAGATCGACACTTTGACGCCCCGGTTGTATTGGAAGAAACTATAGCCCCTTTATTTTCAAATAGTAGCGACAACGATTGACCTCAGCGCTGGAGTAAAAGTACCAAAACGATGTTGGCGACATTGAATATTACCAGATTTGCCATTCCGTTTTACAATATATCTCAGGTTTAATAATAATCATGCACAAAAATATTTACAATTTAACATTAATGTTAATGTTTTGTAAAAACGACGATATTAATATGATATATACTTTCGTAATTGTAATTTTTTAACAACTTTTTTTTGAAATTCCACAACACCTTGCATGTAGTAATTTTTCTTTATTAAGGTTTGCTCCACGATGTCGCTACTATTTGAAATAGAGGGGCTATAGTAGAAACGACGTTATGAAGATTTTTTAAATGCTCATATCTCTCTTATTTTGCACGATGAAAAAGCAGTTTTTAATGAGAATTTATTGGTGCGTCTCAGTTGTTTAGCCAGTCTCGATAGATTAATAGTTTGCATGATTACTTCATAACCCAAGGGTCATAGGTTCGATCTCCTGAGAGTCCTTCACAGCTATGAAAATTGTTTTTTCTCGTCTTCTCTATTAATGGATGTTGTCGAAGACATATCTTATAAGAATTGACGGTTATTACAAACTTATGCGAGGAGGGCACCCCACAAAACAAATTGATGACTAACTATATCATATTTTAATTAGCTGCTTCGTGACTTCAGGGGCTTTTAACTAACATTTAATCCTTCGATAAACCTTTTTTTCGGCAAATACTTATATTTACAGCTTGAATACCGAATGTAATTATCACAGACATTTCACGACAAACCGTTTAATTCATGCCCCGTATCTAACTTCTTTAATTAGGTATACTACTTGCAATACAATTATACTCATGCTTTTTGCTGAATAATAGCAAATAATAGGCACAATTTTTATGTTCCGTTAATTTTATTTGGATTATGTCAAACGTAGAATTTAAGGTAGTACCGTCGTTTTAGAACAACCGTTCAGATATTAATGAAATTGAATATATCAATTCATTTTGGTCTAAAAGTGACCCAAAAGTTTTTTTGTAAGGCCAGGGTACGTGAGAGAAAAGTTATAAGCATTTGAAATATGACGCATTTAAGACGTAGTCCTATGGGAATATCGTTTTCCAGTACATTTACCCTCAAATTGTATAAAGACTACAGTTCAGATTTATAAAATAAAAGCGGAAATATAAAATGGTTATCCATCGAGAATTTTTGGCCCTTGAATGCATTGATTAGGTGCATGTGAGAAAAGAGTTGAGCGATTAAATGTAATAAATTAACGTTTAGCGGTAGTCGCCATGGCTTCGTAGATGTGTCAACGCAGCAAAAGAGCTTAGGCGCGCGCTTTATTTGAAATTCCATGTGCTGTTTAATGAAGATTTTGCGTAATTAGAGAAAAGCAAAGAAATAGTTTATACTTAATGATGAATAGTGTTAATTATTTATATATATAATAACAATTTCAAAGATTGTATATGAATGCATTTATTAACATATATTTTGCAGTTTGCTATACGAGACGGCGGAGTCAAGCAAATCTCCCGATACACACTATCGCGAGCCGCGACGCGACGGACGTTGCGAAGTCTACCTACTCACCGAATCAAACGAGAGATTGTATATGCTGGACTAGCGTGGTAGCTACGGTACTACCTTAAATATGTCTATGATTTACTTACGCCGCCATCCGGCAGATGGCTCGTGCGTCACGCAAACCAAATGTATCGATAGCTTATAGTTACAGCTGATAAGAAACGCAAAAGATTAAATTAAGAGATAAATGTAGTTGCAATTAATAAAAAAATAAAACTTTTAAAGGCAATAAAGGAAACATGTCATCTAATTGCCAAACACAATCATCATAGTATATTAAGTATCAAGAACAGTAAGGACCGTTTACCGATCGACGACAATGTTTGGCGACTGAGCGAAGCGAAGTCGCCAATATTGGAGGAGATCGGTAAACTCCTTACTGTTTGAGATGCTTATACTATTTTTTGTACGATCACTATGAATACAAAGGTATTAACTAAGGAAATATCCCGAAGATGGTAAAAAAATAGATTTAAGATAATTTATTTTTGCCCTGTATATCCACCAAACACTAAGTAGGTTTTGTCGTTAACATGGATAAGTTTGTAATTTTATTTTTGAATGTCACGATATTTTTGTCGTTACCATGGATACGTTTGTAATTATTATTATTTTTGAATGTTACGATAGTTGTCAAATTTGTGAGAAGGAGTGAATCTGAAAACGAATATACATAATTCGGATATTAAAGAGGCCTGAGCAAACTTAAATAAAAACATACATTTCTTTTAATAGTCCAATTATTTAGAAAATTATGATTTTTTTCGCGATCGCGAAGGAAACATCTAAAGATCATGCATTTAATTTATAAATTACATATAATTTACTTACCGTTCAATTCTGTCAAAAACAGAACGGTAAGTAATTACTTACTGACGCGTTTTTGCTTAGCAACCAGTAAATATAACCTACTGTTCTAAAACCAAGTATGGTAAACAATCCGAAATAGCACGGTCGTACAAAAAATAATACTGGATATATTAAAGAAAAACCTAAAATAATTGAAGTGTGTGGAACGATTGAAAAGAGAGAGCCTTGATATACTTTAAAAGATAATACTACAACACATTCTCATGCAGATACTAAAAGGAGCAGAGACACTATTAAGTTCAGGTTTTAAAAATGCCGATGTGGACGCTGAAAATTTCGAAAATGGCATTACAAATACGATTTGCAGGATAATTTTCAATTACATGTTACAAAAGCCTAAAAAACAGTTGTAGCCTCCCCTTGCATCATATTCCATTCTGTACAGACATTTACAGAAGTTAGATTTCCGTCCACGGCTTTTTGCCATATTTGGATAACAAAAAAGAGAAACTCAAACACTGTTTGAGAAGATACCATTAATAAATTAGTTGTATCACAGTTAAAATATTTGCTCTACTTGTTATTGTTGTTTGTTCATATAACTAATAAGTCTTCGCCATTTTAGACCATCATTTTTCAATGTGTTAATGTTTTCGTGGTTTTATTCAGTAGTAGTAAATATTACTCAATAACAGAAGATAATTCGAATGCCTAAAAATTATATTTGTTAATAAGTTAATACATAGTATTAATGATTTGTTTTAATTAAAATATTCGCAACCTTTTCTGTATGTTATGTAAATATTTGATTTGACAAAAAGGCGCCATTTTTGTACCCATTTCAAAAGCCAATAGTGGAAATTGGTGAGATAACCTTTACTTTGGATATAACTATGCATGCATCAACGACCTTGCGTCAACGTAAAGTTACTACATTTTTATAAAGTACCGCAAACACTCGCTGCAGTTCAGGCATAAGGCTAAGTTCTCATGCGTACAAAATCAAACGTCCGAATCGTAATCGTATTATGCATTTCGTAAGCGAAAAAACACAGCCTTCACATACTTACGATTTTCGTATCCGATTGTATATCAGTTGGTAAAAAATATAATGACATTTGAAGTTAATTTGTTTTTCTTTCTTTTAATTTGTTTGTTGTTTGCACACAAGATATATTTGGTACTGATCACGATCACACGAAATATCGGAAGAAGTTGAACTGAATCCAACTTTTATACGATGACGGATGAAGTTAAATTTTCGTGTGCAGAAATTACCGCCAATCGGATTTTAGATTTTTAGGCCAATCAGGTTACTTTCGGATTGTCGTATCATCGGATTTCGTACGCATGAGAACTTAACCTAACGATTCGCCAAATTTTAAATTGGAACCGTTATAAAACAATTGTTACGTGCTAATTTCGTAGCACCCTGTATAGCTTTGTATTTTATATTAAGTTGTATAGCGTTTAGGGATTTTTGCATTTTCTCTCCTTGTAGTTGCCATTTTGTTGTGGAACTATTTCCTGTTTGATAAGAGATTGTCACTCTTGTTTGATCCGCTTGTGAAGCTAGAAGTTCCTTGAAGAACCTTTTCGTGGACATCGCCGTCTAATTAATCTTTTCCTTTTATGTTGAGTTATGGGAATTGCCTTAGTGCAGATTTGATGATTGATTGTGGCGTTAGTTTTCCGATTTAGTTTATTGGAAGCCGTTTATGGGATATATTTCCACTTGTTCTTTTGAGGTTATGGAAGCACACCTTTTCGTAAGTTTATTGATTAACTTTTTTTTATCATTTAGTCTCTTACACTTAATTCTTTCGATAGGTTTTTATATATAATCGTCGTTATATGGAGGCGATATAAATCTCTCTTAAGGTCAACTTCCATCGAAGGTATTTATAAAGTGTTGTGATGGTCATTCTGTTATTTCGATTTATTTGTTACAGACCTTTTTTATCTTGGGTTTGTCCTTTACTCATTTTATTATTTGCTGTATAACAAGTATACGTTGAAGGTTTGGATTGGTACAAGACCGTTACACGGACTTGGTTGCTGTTGTCGGGATCACGTTACGTTCAAGCTTTGGAGACGTTCCTCTTCAGCTCTAAGAACAGACACCGTATCGTGAGTTGGTTATAATTTAGCAACTGGTTACAACAACAATAACGTTTGACAACTCTTTATTGTATATAAAACATTTATGTATATTTGTATATTATGATTTTGTGTTAAATGGTTTTTCACCAGTGTGCGTGTAGCACTCATTACTAGATATCTGCTTCATATTTATAATTCTATCGCATACCATTTATTGTATGATATTGTCAAGACTATTTGCGAGTGTGTACGTAAGTCTTTGCTCCGTAATAGATGAATAGCTCACTACTGGAGCTGATGATTGCGCAATCTGATTGGTACCTGTAGACGTGTTAAATTTACCGTGCCCTTTGCTTATTGCTTTTGTGACTTTAAATCAACTTTAGAGTAAGTAATCGCGCTCGCATTAATCTTTTTCCCCTTGCAATTTGTGTATAGCATTCAATAACCGCTATTCAATTTTTGCCAAGGTTATTTCACATTAAATAATTTGCTAATTTGAATTAATTAATAATAAAGCACTGTATATAACTTACTTGAAGATCTATTATTTATAGGTGTGGTATTTGGAGTTTATATTTTCAGCAATCGAGGAGTCATTATTGGGAAAAGTCGACCACATTGGTAGTAGTCGCAAATGTGTTGTTCTTTTCAGATTTTGTCGGTCAATACTGTAGCTATCTTAGACGATTCTTGGCGCCCATTACCGAAGACCTTTAGTGAGACCCACGACCTCCCACTAGTTAGCTGGCAGCCGACAGATTTAACTGCGGTTAAAGGTTGTTACCGTTTCCCAATAAGCAGTCCCCATTTTGTTGGTAACAACTCTTATTTTATCAGGCACAATTTGCATGCGCTTCCAAAAGTCAGCACCTAAAATAAGAAGTTGAGGCAAAGACGGAACGACAACAACATCTAGAGTCCGAATACGGTCACGAAGTTGAATAGGTAGAGAGACAGTACCTAGACTTGAACAAGAACTACCATCAGCAATAGTGCAACTTGGGCGATCAGCAACGTTAAGCTTGCAAAAATTCTTCAAAACATCCCAGCCTGGTTGACCTAGAAAAGTTCTGCTGGCTCCGGAATCTAATAATCCTAAAAAGGGCTTATCAAAAATCTTAACCTGCAAATAAGGTCGCTCGTCATTATTAACACTATTTAAAATAAAATCAAGAATGGCTTTCTGCTTTGTTGGTAATTCAGAATTAAAATTGGTATTGGCCACAGTAGGTTGAGTTGAGCACGCTAGTTGGCCTCCTAATCGTCTCGTGTTCAAGTTTCCCGAACACTGAGGACAAGTCTTCGTAGTGAAGTTCGGCTTCCCACAACGATAACAATGCATCTTCTTGGGTGAAGTACAGGTAGATGAAAGGTGTCCCTGTTGTCCACAATTCCAACAATTAGTATTCGGACGAACAGCATTAACGGTAGCAACTTCTGTGTCACAAGTTGATACAGGAGATTTATCTTCAATGGTAGACAAACGAGTCCTATGAGGTTTACGGTAGGCTAGGTCAGGTTCTAGCAAATAATGAGAAGGTCCAGGTGGTTGACGATATTTAGATGAACGTACTTGAGCGTCTTCTAAAAACTTGCATAATCTAGTTAATTCTGCAACAGACGGAACAGAATGTAAAGCCAGTTGAGTCTGAAAATATGGCTGAAGGTTGTTGCGAATGTAGCCAACTCGCTGAAGTTCAGGTAGACTGACACTTAATCTTCTAAAAAGATTCTCCATCACAGCAATGTAGACGATGACGGATTCTTCTACACCTTGAAAACGTCCACGTATTTCATCCCAAAGAGCCACATCATAATCACATGGAAGAAAAGCGTTGCGTAGAGCAATAACAAGTTCATCCCATGACTTAAGGGTGTCTCGGACTGAACGGAACCAAACAAGAGCTTTATCGGCGAACAATTCGATGGCAGCTGTAAATAATTGTTCTTTAGTAATGCCACGAGCTAACCGTAACTCTTCTACACGTTCTAGAAAACAAGAAAGACCAGAGTCTCCATTAAACTGCAAGTTCCATTTGTGGATGGCTAAGTAATTAGAACTTCCCCTATAAGGCTGAAAAGAAGTAATATGTCTTCCAGCATTAGTACTGCTATCTGGAATCGGATGTCCAGTTACTGCAAAAGGATCTAAATTCTGAAAAGGAATAAAATTTGCAGTAGATTGTGCATTCCCAAAGGCAATAGGTGGTTGACTAAATTGAACCGTTGAAGTAACAGGTGCACGAGAAAAGAATAAATCTTGATCACTCACAGGTACAGTAGAAATAATAGGTTGAGTTGTGGGTGGCTGTGAAAGATTTGTTCCACTAACTTCATCATCGACAAAGGAGATCAAATCTTCATCAGGTTGAAACTGCGATTCAGGAACAACTCGAAGAGGGTGTCCTAAAAGTTTAACTTCAAGCTCTTCTGATAGCCTAAAATGTTGCTTAATTAAACGACTTCTTTCATGTTGTAATTCAGCATCACTCGGATTTATTCTAGATAAACGACCATAAACATGAAGTAAACGTGCTTTAATCTTGCGGTATTCTGTGTCACGAATAGGAACTATCAAATTATTTACTTGATGAGAAAGTACCATTAATTTTTCATTACATGTAATTAACTCTTCATTAATGTCCACATCTACAGCAGAAATATTCAACCCGCAGGTTTTCTCAGTATCTAGGGCTGCACGAAGCAAACGCCTCTTATCGTGTACAGTACCCTCAAGGGCAATACCACGGATTCCTAGTTCATAATTAATTTCGTCGATTAATAGTCTGTCAGTCTCCATGCTGACCCACGACATATAACAACAATTAATAAGAAGTAAATATTTACAAGAAAAATAATCAAAGGCAAATAATAAATAGCCTTAACCCAAAATAATAAGGTAACCAATAAATGCACAGGTAAATAATTAAATTACCCAAAAGTAACAACCTATAAATAATATAAACTCAAGGTTAGGCAACCCAAACTACACCTATAATATATATAATCAGTAACCTTCAACACAAATAAACCTTATAAGAAATTGATAATAAAATAATCCACTAAAACTATAGCCAATCAATAATAAATCAATCAAATAGTAAATCAATACTAAATCTACAAATGATTCAACGACAAAGATTTCAGTAACCAAAAATAAGTTGCTTGTAAATTGAGGGCCAAAATTCCAGTTGGCTCTGCACGTTGTATGCCAAAATAACAGTTGACCCTGCACGTTGAGTGTCAAAATTAGAGTCGGCCCTACACGTTGGGCGCCAAAATAAGAGTTGTTACCAACAAAATGGGGACTGCTTATTGGGAAACGGTAACAACCTTTAACCGCAGTTAAATCTGTCGGCTGCCAGCTAACTAGTGGGAGGTCGTGGGTCTCACTAAAGGTCTTCGGTAATGGGCGCCAAGAATCGTCTAAGATAGCTACAGTATTGACCGACAAAATCTGAAAAGAACAACACATTTGCGACTACTACCAATGTGGTCGACTTTTCCCAATAATGACTCCTCGATTGCTGAAAATATAAACTCCAAATACCACACATATAAATAATAGATCTTCAAGTAAGTTATATACAGTGCTTTATTATTAATTAATTCAAATTAGCAAATTATTTAATGTGAAATAACCTTGGCAAAAATTGAATAGCGGTTATTGAATGCTATACACAAATTGCAAGGGGAAAAAGATTAATGCGAGCGCGATTACTTACTCTAAAGTTGATTTAAAGTCACAAAAGCAATAAGCAAAGGGCACGGTAAATTTAACACGTCTACAGGTACCAATCAGATTGCGCAATCATCAGCTCCAGTAGTGAGCTATTCATCTATTACGGAGCAAAGACTTACGTACACACTCGCAAATAGTCTTGACAATATCATACAATAAATGGTATGCGATAGAATTATAAATATGAAGCAGATATCTAGTAATGAGTGCTACACGCACACTGGTGAAAAACCATTTAACACAAAATCATAATATACAAATATACATAAATGTTTTATATACAATAAAGAGTTGTCAAACGTTATTGTTGTTGTAACCAGTTGCTAAATTATAACCAACTCACGATACGGTGTCTGTTCTTAGAGCTGAAGAGGAACGTCTCCAAAGCTTGAACGTAACGTGATCCCGACAACAGCAACCAAGTCCGTGTAACGGTCTTGTACCAATCCAAACATTCAACGTATACTTGTTATACAGCAAATAATAAAATGAGTAAAGGACAAACCCAAGATAAAAAAGGTCTGTAACAAATAAATCGAAATAACAGAATGACCATCACAACACTTTATAAATACCTTCGATGGAAGTTGACCTTAAGAGAGATTTATATCGCCTCCATATAACGACGATTATATATAAAAACCTATCGAAAGAATTAAGTGTAAGAGACTAAATGATAAAAAAAAGTTAATCAATAAACTTACGAAAAGGTGTGCTTCCATAACCTCAAAAGAACAAGTGGAAATATATCCCATAAACGGCTTCCAATAAACTAAATCGGAAAACTAACGCCACAATCAATCATCAAATCTGCACTAAGGCAATTCCCATAACTCAACATAAAAGGAAAAGATTAATTAGACGGCGATGTCTACGAAAAGGTTCTTCAAGGAACTTCTAGCTTCACAAGCGGGTCAAACAAGAGTGACAATCTCTTATCAAACAGGAAATAGTTCCACAACAAAATGGCAACTACAAGGAGAGAAAATGCAAAAATCCCTAAACGCTATACAACTTAATATAAAATACAAAGCTATACAGGGTGCTACGAAATTAGCACGTAACACAATGTAAAACAGCATATTTTCATAACAATATAGTACTTTTTAAATATGTTTATAGAAAAAAAGGAAAATAAAACACATATTATATACATACTATTAAGCATTTAATTTTATTAATTACTTCTTTAAACAGCCAGCATGGCGTAAGCTCTTAAGCTCAAATTATTGTTTTACATTTATCTTTTAAAGGTAGGTTTTAGGTGTATGTACTTATTAATTTCATTAATTCTCCAAAATTTAAAATTGTTTGTAAATCTATTGTTATGATATGGTAGTGGTATAAAAGGTCGAAGATTACTTAAAAAAATTGGTAAAAACCCCACTTTGCGGAGACGATTTGATATGGTATGCAATAAAAATTTAAACAAAGCGACGTTTGACATAACCTCACGTTTCTGACAGTTAAGTGATGTATGACACATAAGCTTAAAATTTTCTAAATTTTGCTCTCCCAAGAAACGTGGATTCAGTACAAGTGAAAAATAACAAGAGAGGGTCACCAGAATTTCTGCTGGTTTTATGCTAATTGTAAAACAATTGCAAGTTTTTAGTTATTTTTTCTAGTTAGAACCAGAAATGATTAGTGTGAAATCTAGTTTCTCACCAGATTTTACACTAAAACAAAAGACTATCTTTAAAACTAAATGTTTATAAACAAATTGTTAATAATAAAGTTATTTGTTTAAAATAAAAATTATAAAAAGATTCCTGAGAGTTCCCCCTTTCTGTTGATGCCTCACATTAGTATCAAAATGCAAAATTAGATTGAGGATTCATTAACAACCATCTTAGTTTTTCCTAATAACTTTACTTTATAAAAATTTAAATAAAAACATTTTCACATATTTTTACGTTATTTTCCTTACATAAAATTGTTCCTGACATCCCATAAAATAAATATCATATAAGTTTTTCTACAAAGATCCTACATAAAAACTAATTTTCACATTTTTGCAACCTCACTTACTTTTAAACATTTTTTTCGAAACTTTTTTTTTCCAAACTTGCTTGGAGGATAGGCAACCCATCCTGCATACATGTAATTCGTGTTGCTGATAGCACAACACTATGTTAAAATGTAAAATTACCATTATACACGTTTCTTTTTATCAAATCGGGAAATGCGTTAGCGCAAAGATTCTTTTGGCCGCCTTTCCTCAAGTTTTCAATTTGTTCACAGAAAAAGGTACCTATAAAGAATCTTAATAAATATTACCCTGTTTCCTTGTTTGTGTCCTTTGTTTTTTATGTTTGAATACCAAAGTCTATAGCTAAAAATAGTCTGGCCTTATAGCATAAGCAAATGCCAAAAACTTCAACCACACATACAAACACACGTTGCTTTGTACTTTTGAATATAGAATAAGAAATATAAAGAACGTTTACATCAACACTTATTATTAGGGTGAATGCGCCGGTTAACCGCCCACCATCTTTTGTCGGCCACTTTTACATTAAAATTTTAAAGATAGTGTAATCTTCTATATTTTTCACCAAATAAACCTCATACCCCTTTTTGGCCACCTTTTGTTAAATCAAACCTTACAAATAATAATTTGAAAATGAAATTTAATAAGCAAACCAAAAACGAAACGAGTTTATTTTGAGTAAAACAAAACTGCCAGCCTAATTAAAGCAGATTAACAACACTACACTTAACAGAAGTTTAAACCAAAATCTGCTCGCTTTGTCTTTGTGGAAAGCAAATGTGGAGTTCATGTTTATTGTAGCAAATACATATGAAATAAATGTCTTAAGAGGTGACAACATATGAATACACAAGGCTCTTTGTGCTATTTAAATTATAAATTTCATAAAGACTTTTGCAGCTAGTGGTTAAATGCACATTCAGTTTTTGAACAACCACTTTGCTTGCTTGATTTAGCTGTGTCCATAAAATTAACAATTTATTATTTATTTATTAACATTAGCTATTGGAAACCTAAAGTTATCTAAAGTGTAATGGAATGACTTTAAAAAACAGAATAGCTGATGCAAGATCTATAAATAAACCATGAGCACTTGCCTGGAAATTACTCTGGTATGTGATCTGTATATGCAAACTTCAACGAGATACAGTGATGGGCAAAATAACTGTTAAAAACTTTTTATGGACATTAGTAAATATAAAGTCAAGAGCAGCACAACGTCTAGAAATGTCAAAGCGACCACACCAAAGAAAATATTGTATCTGTTTCCCTACAAGATTTAATTCTTTCAGCTGCTGCTAGAAATAGATATCAAGCATAGCTTGCAAAGGATGACTTATTCATGAGATTAGCGATAAAATGCTAACAACTACATCTTTACTTCAATAAACAGCGTTGACATCACAGGATTACTAAAAATCCACATGCTCGTTTCAAACTGGGAAAAAACCACTAGGCGACGATGTTTCTTTCTATTATTATAGTCTAGTATATATCTTTCACATTGCGTCTGTATATAAATTAAGGTCCAGTTTTCGGCCGCTCATTTAAAATCCATGTACTTCCGATGATCGACAAAAGGCCTTTTTTCGCCCGCATTCTAAAACAGGCGGGTACCTACCTATCTTTCTTTTCCTTTATAGAGCTTAAGCTTAATGAGTGTCAGAGAAGCAAGTAATCAGTTCAGGGTTCCTGGAACAACGATATAAGACCGACTCAAAGGAAAAATAATTTGGTAGGTACTGCTATGATATATTATTGGGTAAATAAGCATCGCATTCTGGCGACAATAAAATTTTATCGTGACAAGCGCTGTACTAGTATACACTTTACAACACTTGATCATGAATTTATTTAAATTTAAAGACCACTATCACTTATGTTTAATAGTAGCAAGGCAAACTGAAAAGTTATACAAAAACAAACACCACTTACCTTTGTGATAAAAAGAAAATTTGCTCCGGCTATGATTTTAAAATCCAAAGACAAGCTCAAGAAAATTACATGAGAAGATTTCAGGCGATTTCTTTGACAAAGAATAAAATATTATTCAACTTATACCTGTGAAATTCTGTTAATGGACACAAAACAAGAAAAATACACAAATAAATCTCCTTTTTAACATTTAAAAATATTATTTTATTAATAAACAAAAAAAATGAAAACTGAAAGTTTATAAAAGAGAAACGAAAACAAAAAAAATCTTACTATCTAAAATGGGATTCAATTAATTATTGGTGCCAATTGGATTTAACAAAATAATAATTAAGAGACAGTCTACAGTATCTGGCCATATTGTTAGGGACACCCAATAATTTTAAGTGTTAAAAGTTACGTATTGTTAATAACAGGAATAAAAGATTTTGGGAAATGTTTCATGTATATTTATTAACGTGTGTTGTATTAACAAACAATTCAATAAAATAATTCTAAATAATAAACTGGTATAAATGGAGAATTTGTTAAACATGCCAATAACTGAAGGAGGTAATGTCTTAGTAGAGGGCACAGAACAAAATAAAGAATAGATATTTTACTATTTCTGTGGAAAATAATCGAAGAAACGTTTCCAAAAACTCTTTTCTACAAAAATAGTAAAATATCTGTTTCATTATTTTGTTCAGTAACCTCTAAGACTTCAGTTATTGGCATGCTTGGCAAATTCTCCATTTATACCAGTTTATTATTTAGAACTATTTTATTGAATTATTTAAAACAAGCGTTAATAAACATAGGTGAAACACATACCAAAATCTTTAATTCCTGGTAATAACAATACATAACTTTTAACATCAAAATTATTGGATGTCCCTAATAATATGACCAGATACTGTAATTCCCTTTGTCCAGCTCAATTTTTATTAGACCAATCTTAAATTATATTTAAAAGAAAGAAACGAAATAAAAATAACGTTAAATTTGAAAATAAATTTTTAAATTCAAAAATTTTGCGCCACTCTTGGATTTTTTTCACACACTATATTATTTGGCAGTTCTCTGTAATAGTCAGTAAATTTACCTGCTTATTTGTAGCGTTGGTGAACACGCATTTCCATATAATTGTTCTGGTGGGTCTTCTTTTGTAGTTTATTACAACTATTAAATATTAAACAATTTACCTCCAATAAGTGAGTACATAAATCAATTGTCTCTTTCCCAAAAATTCTTATTACATCTAGTTTTAATTTCCTTCCATCCAGAAATAAAGTTATAAATAAATATTCCAAAAACCAAATTAAAGCTTCCACTTTCCTTTTTATTTAAATCACTTTAATTGTTCATTGTTATTATTATTAAACACTTTTTTAAAAAATTAAATTTGGATGACAATTGTCATAACCTCACTTTTTCGACATTTCATTGACGTAAAACCTGTCACACATAACCTCCAAATTTTATTATTGCATGATCTGACATGGCCTTTTCTTTATATGAAAATCAACAAGCCAGTAACCAGATTTTCGATCTGCTTTTATATTTTTTTCAAAAACAAACGACAAACGTCATTTTTCCACTAACAAAATTTGGTAAGTAACTAAAAACAATTGAACCTAACCTAGCAAAATTTACATAACCAAAATATGGTTAAAAAATTAAATTAAATGTTTAAACAAATTACATAATCAAAAAGAGGATAATTAGTCCTACATTTTGGTATATTGCATGTCTAACAAAAAGCAAACTTAACTCCAGGATTCAATGGCAACCATCTTGAATTTCCTGACGGACATGGGTTTTACAAAATTAAGATAATAACATTTTCACACCTTATTACATCCTTTTCTCATTATTGAATGAATCCAAATATCCTATCACACAATATATACATCAATCTTGGCACCAAAACTTTAAATATCAACAAAATTTTGCCATATTAACAGATCAGGTTAAAACGATACAAATTTTAGGCTTCAACAGGCTAAACCTTCTCTATATAGAGCTGCCCACTTGAAAATTCTATTGCTAACGGTGCTCTAGAATCTAATTAAGAATATTGCAGCAAAACATTTTGGCTGCAAATGCATAGATTAATGAAAATTATACATTCATCATGAAATTTGATGAATCGTTAAACCAGCATGGGATTTACTTGAAATTCAACAACAAAAACTGTTAGTATTGTGGTGATTGCTTGCATACACCTTTCCATCTATGCCTTTTATAATTTCCAGGTGAAACTACACCTTACAATGGCTTCAATTATGAAAACCAAGTCCATCGACCTAACGATATGCAAATCGTAACTTGTCAAAATAATTTTTCAATTTTAAGTTAAAAATCCTTTTAAGATCTACTTCTTATTATTATCAAGTGATGTAGAGTGTATTCTTTACCTATAAAATAACAAATTAATTTATTCTATTCAGATTTGTTCCAGTTAAGTCCAAACCCCTAAATATACAGGCAACCCAAATGACATATTCAATTATGAGTGCTGGAATCACAGCAGTACGTACCCGTTTGATTTCGTTATTTTTGTGGAACATACACACATGACTCTGTAAAGCCATCCATACACATTCTGTTTAATATTAAAATCAATGTGTCATATGGATTTTACAACGAATAAAATGTACAACTGTAAAAAAAATTGAATTTTCGTGCTTCAATAACTGAATAACAATTTAAGTGCCATTTGGTAACCTAATCCAATCAATCAGTAACTTTATACAGGAACACTAGCGTAAAAATATCAATTGTGCCATCTTTGAGAACATGCTTACTGTGTTATTATAGTAGTACATCGTAACAAAATCCTCGCAGACCTTGTACCATGGGAAGGGTTGCTTGTTAATGAGCCCACATACCCACCGGCTCTATTTAGAAAATCTGTGGATTTTTTTCATAAATAATTTAATAATTATCTTTACTACAATTAAACTAGTATTTTTTTAAAAAGTGCATTTCGGTAGGAAGTGAGGACAAATAAATAAATATTCCTTTTTCTCAATACACTAGACACCATACAGTTTAGACAGCCCCCCCCCTCTCCAAAGGAGATCCATTGAGAATATTTGATAGAGGGCCCAAAACACTTTTGTTATGCAACTGTAAAGTAAAATGCAACCTCTTACATTGTAAAGGTAGTAGCAATTATTATTGTAAATTAAAATTAACAATAAAGCTATAAATATCCTTAAAAGATCCTTTGCGTTTTTTCCAATTTTTTAGTTTTCATACAATTGCCAAAACTTGCAGCATCCAGACCAACGTCTATTCGTCAACTCTATTGTGCACAAATATAAACTAAAAATGTATTAATAGTGCAGGTAACTCATTTTTAAATACTGTAACTGATTTACTGCAAAGGCGAACAAATCCTTTGAAATGGTTTCTCACCGGTGTGTGTTAACATGTGTGTTTCAAGATTGCGTCTTATTGAACATTTGTAATCACATTAGTTACACTCAAATAGTTTCTCATCAGTGTGAGTTAACATGTGTCTTTTAAGATTACTTCTTTGTGAACATTTGTAATGACATAAATTACACTCAAATGGTTTTTCACCAGTGTGAGTTAACATATGTCTTTTCAGTCTATCAGTTAGCGAACATTTGTAATCACATAAATTACAGTTAAATGGTTTCTCACCAGTGTGAGTTAGCATGTGTGTTTTAAGATTACTACTTCGAAAATATTTGTAATCACACAAATTACACTCAAATGGATTCTGACTAGTGTGAGTTAGCATATGTATTTTCAGACTACCACTTCGCGAACATTTGTAATTACATAAATTACACTCAAATGGTTTCTCACCAGTGTGAGTTAACATATGTGTTTTAAGATTACTTTTTTGTGAACATTTGTAATGACATAAATTACACTCAAATGGTTTTTCACCAGTGTGAGTTAACATGTGTGCTTTAAGACCACTACTTCGAAAATATTTGTAATGACACAAATTACACTCATAGGGTTTCTCACCAGTGTGAGTCAACATGTGTCTTTTAAGACTAAGACTTTTAGAACATTTATATTCACATAAATTACACTCATAGGGTTTCTCACCTGTGTGAGTTAGCATGTGTGATTTAAGACGACTACTCTGAGAAGATTTGTAATCACATAAATTACACTCAAATGGTTTTTCACCAGTGTGAGTTAACATGTGTGCTTTAAGACTAGGTCTTATTGAACATTTGTAATCACATAAATTACACTCAAAGGGTCTTTCAGCACTATGAAATAACATGTGTGTTTTAAGATTACTTCTCTGTGAACATTTGTAATCACAAAAATTACACTCAAAGGGTTTCTCACCTGTGTGAGTTAGCACGTGTGATTTAAGCCTAGCATTCTGAGAACATTTGTAATCACATAAATTACACTTAAATGGTTTCTCACCAGTGTGAGTTAGCATGTGTGATTTAAGACGACAACTCTGAGAACATTTGTAATCACATAAATTACACTCAAATGGTTTCTCACCAGTGTGAATTAGCATGTGTCTTTTAAAATTACGTCTTAGTGAACATTTGTAAACACATAAATTACACTCAAATGGTTTCTCACCAGTGTGAGTTAGCATGTGTGATTTAAGACGACAACTCTGAGAGCATTTGTAATCACATAAATTACACTCAAATGGTTTCTCACCAGTGTGAGTTAACATGTGTCTTTTAAAATTACGTCTTATTGAATATTTGTAATCACATAAATTACACTGAAATAGTTTCTCAGCACTATGAGTATCACTAACTGCTTGTGTGGGTATTTGTGGAGTATTGGCATTATGAAATAGTCTTTCATTCCTCTCAGTATTAGTGTCAATCTCATCTATGCTATTAAAATCTTTTATTATTTGTGGTTCGATTTTGATCTTCAATTCTTCTTTGATTGCTGTTAGTTTGTTGCCATCCATTATATCAATATTTAAGGTATTATCACAATCTGCAGCAAAAAAGGTACCTGTACAAATTTAACTTTTTACTTTTATATAAGACTGTAAAGATTTTTTCACTTTAATGCCATCGATGTTAATTTTTGTATAGCCAGTTTCATTTTATTAGATCGAATACATTTATAGAAGTGAGTATGCTCTTAGACTCAATATTATAACTATCAGTTGTCAACGAGTAGGTATCATTCACAAGCAACTTACACTAAGATGTACCATTACGATCATTCGTTAAGGAACGATGAAAAAATAGTGATCACCAATTTTTCATTTTTTTTATAATGTATCTTGTAACTCGATCTAATTTATGAACTGGACAATTATAATGTTAAAAACTAAAATGTTCTTTATTACCATTAATAAACTTACATTTACATTGTACAAAAAAACTGAAATATCAACCGTTATGATTTTCTTCATCGTTTCTTAGCGAATGATCGCAACTGTAGATATATACAATACTAGATATAACCATATAACAGTATAATTAATATTTACCTTCCTGAAGTTCGATTGAAGAAAACTCAAAATAGTTTCAATTGCATATCTTTAAAATGTTATAATTCTTTGTCAGATCGTAAATGTTTATCGAATAGTGCTATGAAAAATACACAATTATAACTTACTAATTGTAAATCTATTATATACGATTGGTGATTTTTTTGTTACAACTATATTATCAACCTCAATGATTTTTATGGTTGGAAATTTACAAACTCCGGAAAAATTGCCGTTGGCGTCGCTACTAGTACAAAACATTTATAGCCCCTTACATACTTTCAAATAGTAGCGACAACCATTGATTTTGCTCCAGCAGCTAGAATCACGTTGGCGACATTGAATGTTGCTAGATTTGACATTCTGTCACAATAAATCTTAGGTTTAATATAATCATGTACAAAAATATTCACAGTTTAACATTGATTTGATAATGGGCATTCATGTTCTGTAAAAATGACTATATTAATATGACATATACTTCTGTAATTCTAATTTTTGAATAACTTTTTATTAAAATTCCGCAACACCATGTATTAGTAATTTTTTGCTTATTAAAGTTTGTATCAGGTTTGCTCCACGATGTCGCTCTCGCTACTATATGAAATAGAGTGGCTATAAAAACATGTGTAGCCCCTTTATTTTTAAATAGTAGCTACAAGAATTGATCTCGCCGCTGGAGCAAAAGCACTAGAACGATGTTGGCGACATTAAATATTACCAGATTTGACATTTCGTCTTACAATAAATCTTAGGTTTAATAATAATCATACACAAAATTAGTCACAATTTGCATCAAAGGCATACTTGTCCTGCATTCTACTTTTATGTAAGACACCTTTGTTTTACAAATCCATGCTGAAGAATTGATGAGTCATTCCATGCTAAATCAACCAGGGTCTACACCTTCTTGTCTGAGATTTCTATGATTTTTGGTATTTAAAATGTATCTATAGAACTTATGGAAGATACCAATTTTCAGATTTTTTGAACTTGTTTACTGATTTTTGAATATTCAAAATACATCATTTTTCTGCGATAAAGATTCACGTTACTGAAAATATCTCAACATCTATAGATGTTAGAAAGCTCATCTTGGGTTCATCTTAAAGCTCCTTTTAAGGGCTCTCTTTATACATTATCTGTCTACATTGACAAAAATATTTTCTATTTCTATTTTCAAAATCTTGAATTTTAAAAATCTTAAAAATACCACTTTTGAAAATTTTCAAAAAATATATATTAAAGAAAGACCTTTTGAAAGCATCTGTGCAAAATTTCAGAATGGAACAATCATGGGATATGTAATTTTTGACATGGCGATAAATGTGTTGATGTAAGATAATCTCAAAGACTTTTGAAAATTTGATAGGACCCGTATTGGCCTATAATAAGTCATTTCTGATTGTTGGCCACCTTTAAATACTGGAGCATTTTTATAGCAGAAATAATGCCATTGTCAGATATAAAATCAAGGCTTATACAAGGCATGTTGTAAGCAGAATTTCCACAATGGTGATTATATATGGTAGTTTCTGAGCTATCATAAACTGAGCAAAATTAATCTTTAAAAGCATTTACTATTTCTTGGGGTTTGTCATATGATACACCATCTTTGAGCATCTTTGCAGGTATTCTACTAGTACTATAACGGTAGGTGGTGTTTACCAGAAGTTATATTATTCTTGGAGTTAATAAAAAACGTGTTTATTTTAGAAATCTTTTATTACTTGTTATTTATTCTTGTCGCTATGGCAATCACTTAGCATTCCAATGCCTTCTTGAGATAATATCTATGTAATGACTGTCCTTATGACTCACTGACTGAATATCATTACATTACACTCCGGGTAGAAAAAGCTGAATCTGTACCAAAAGAATCAAGTCATGAATCAAAAGGGCATTTAATGCATTCCTCAACAAAAAAAATAGCATACATTAATGTCATACTTGTATGTATTGGCATGTTTAATGTATACTAGCTACAAAGAATTGAGGTCGTTTGCATCTTTTCAATAATTTTTTACATGCTATGACAATAAAACCTATGCTAAGGATTAGGTGCTAATAACCAAAGAATTGGAAGTCTTTACTTGTAAAAGTAAAAAATATTGCTGAAGGCGGAGTAATATGACAAACTTAACCTAAGTAAATTAAACCTGGCAAATACACAAATTAATGCCTGGTTTATACAGTCATTAACAACTAAGAAATTATCACTATCACTAAACAGCTGAGAATTAAAAGATGGTGTTTACTCAGATCGGTTTATACAACTCACTAAGAAATTACTGTCATTAACGGTAATTAACTACGAATTAAGAATTGGTTCAATTTTAATTTTTCTGATAATTATACAAGGTCAATCGCAAGTGCGCATGCCTGCTGGAAAACGAAACAGGTTAGCCACTACATTATCATGCAGTTGCCCTCGAAAAATTCAAATATTTATGGCGGTAATGCTAACTCTTAGCAGTATGCGCACGCGTTAATATTAATTTATAATTGCTGTATAAACCGGTCTACTTTTCTTTAGTTACATAATGACAATGACCAGTGATAATGTCTTAGTTGTTAATGACTGTATAAACCAGGCATAACACTTGAATTAAAATTGAATAACTAAATTGAACACATAACACTAATTTTCATTATCAGGTGCAGTTCATCTCTTGAAGGTATTCTTTCTAGAATGAAAAGAGAATGCGAATGAAAATTTTATTCATGTAAAATAAGCAGGCTTAAGTCTGTCTATTGATACAGGTTGATCTAGTCCTTCTAGCATAAAATACTTTGCAGTTCTGTTTAGCACTGTATAGGGACCGACATAGGTGTCTTTAATGTTTAAATCATGTGTATCATTTCTAACATAAACATGTGTACAGTTATGCAATTCTTTGGGAACGAAAGAATTTGATTTATATGTCCTTGTAAAAAAAAATTTCTGATTGCGCATTTGATATTTCAATTTACGAAGAAATTGAGGTATGCGGAAATCTTCGTCGGGTTTCTTTTCTTCAAAGAAATCTCCGGGTAAACGAAGTGCAGTTCCGTACATTTCTGCAGGTGAAACATCTAACTCGGATTTTATCGTAAGCTCGTAGACTAAGTAATACCCATGGTAGGTTCTTTAACCAAGAAGATATACCACTGGTGTGTATGGCCTGTTTGAGTGTACGATTAAATCTCTCAATTATCCCTTGGCTTATGGGATGGTACGCGGTGCAAGTAATGTGTTTTATCCCTAATGTATTTGTGAAATGCTTCCATAAATGAGAATGGAATATTTGAGCATTGTCTGTTGTTATATAATGGGGGATTCCAAAGCGTGTTATCCATGTGTTGACAAAAGAATTTATTACTGTAGTTGCCGTAGCATCCCTTAAAGGAATAGCTGCTATCCATCTGCTGAAGCGATCTATTATGGTTAATAAGTACTTATAACCATATGAAGGTGACAAATGTACTAGATCAAGGTGAATTTTCTGGAAACGTTGATCTGGTTCTATAATTGGTTGTAGAGGAGCTTTCGCGTGACGAATCACTTTGTGGCGTTGGCAATCAGTGCAAGAAATAATCCATTTTTTTATATCTTGGTTCATAGAAGACCATAGATAACGTTGGGAAATCATTTTCCTTGAAGCTCTTATACCAGGATGCGCTACATTATGTAGTATTGAAACAACTTATAGCGAAATTGTTGAGGAACGTAAGGTCTGGGATTTTTCTTGCTTACATCCGCCCAAATAGGTGATTGCCCGGGATTTTGAATTTGAATCAAATTGAAATTATTGCACTCTCGAAGATGTTGCAGTTCTTTATCCGTTTGTTGGGCACGAGAAATTTCCTCGTAATTAATTGAAGAATTTTGCATATGAATAAGTTGCACTCTTGTTAACCCGTCAGCGGGAATATTTTGTTGTCCTTGAATATGTCTAATGTCACTAGTATAATGGGAAATATATTCAAGTTGACGAAATTCGCGTGGCAAGTATGCATCACTATTGTTCTTTATTGCCGTACATAAAGGTTTATGGTCAGTATATATATATATATATGAAAGTCTCTGCATTCAACATAATACCGGAATTTCTTTAGCGAAAAGTAAATTACTAAAAGTTCGCGTGAAAAAACACTGTATTTTTGTTGCGTAGGGGTAAGTTTACGTGAACAAAATGGTAATGGTTTCCACATGCCATTAAACAGTTGCTGGAGCACTCCTGCAATTGTGGTAGATGAGCTATCAGCTGCAATACTAATTGGAGCGTCGAGTTTAGGATGTGTTAGTAGTGTAGCATTGATTAAAGCATTTTTAGCATTGTTAAAAGCTTGTACTTGATTGCTATTTAATATGATAGGTTTTTGAGAGGCTTTGCCTGGTATAACCAGATTATTTAGTGGTGCTAATATTTCAGCACAGTTTGGAATGAATTTATGATAATACGAAACAAGACCAATAAAATTCCTAAGGTTCTTTTGATTAGTAGGCAATGGAAATTCTGCAATTGCTTCAACTTTTGTAGTTTGTGGTTTAATCCCGTTAATATTTACAGTGTGTCCCAAAAAGTCAATTTCTGAGACACCAAATTTACATTTATCCACATTTACTAGAAGCCCATTGTCTCTCAATCGTGAAAAGACTTGTTGCAAATGGTCAAGATGTTGTTGAGCATCTTTACTAAATATTAAAATATCGTCTACGTAAAAAAATATAAAAGATAAGCCTGATAATATTGTATCCATGAATCGGCTCCACGAACTTGCTGCATTTCTTAAACCAAAACACATTCTTTTGAATTGAAAGAGGCCTAGTGGCGTGGTAATTGCTGTTTTGTGAATATCATCAGGGTGAATGGGGATTGCATAATATGCCTTCTTCAGATCTATTTTGGAGAAAATGGTAGCGCCTTCTATTTTCCGGGTGAAGTCACTCAAAAAGGGTGTTGGATATCTGTCAGGAACTGTTATTCAATTCAACCGCCTATAATCTTCGACCATTCGATAAGGTTCCGCTGATGGTGTGATCTTCTTATTTGGCACCAGGTGGATCGGTGTGGACCAATCGCTAGCTGATCGTTCAAGAACACGTCGGGGTCACCAGTATAACGGTAGGTGGTGTTTACCAGAAGTTATATTATTCTTGGAGTTAATTAAATACGTGTTTATTTTAGAAATCTTTTATTACTTGTTATTTATTCTTGTCGCTATGGCAATCACTTAGCATTCCAATGCCTTCTTGAGATAATATCTATATGTAATGACTGTCAGTAACGTACGTAGAATCGCACTATAGATAAGATCATGTTACATGAGAATTGCTTAAGATAATAAAACTCACGATATCAAATTACCAGTTTTCTGATAAATGGACGTTATCTCTATGAGAAACTTCTGTAGCATTTATTCTCTCATGACCAAGAAAACTGTGTAGGCGATAAGGTATAAATACCTCTGTTTTAATATTAAGTCTTTAGTCTTTATAAATATTCATACGACACAGTCTTTATAAATCATCATCCAACTCACAAGTCTTTATAAATGTGAGTATTAAAACTAGGTGTGGATTTTAAAATTATCCTGCTAGAAAAACATAAAGGCTCATTCGAGTTTTAATTAATTATTTTGCTTAATGTCATTTAAATGTGAATTTTAAAATTGTTCTGTTAAGTGTGTTAATTCAAATTTAATTATTTTAAGCTCGTCTTAAAACTTCGTTAAAATAATTACAGACAAAGTAATATTAATACATTTGTATCATTATAGTTTTCTACTAATTAAAAATTAATAAAATATATTCTACGACTGCAAACGAAATATATAAATGTGTTTTATTATATTCAATAAATAAAGTTTTAAAAAAAAAGCTTCGGCCACAGAATATAATTAAACTGGCGCAGATTTCGTAACGGATTTTGGAAAATCGACGATAAATATCGATTTTGTGTTTTAACACTTGATCCCAAGGAAAACCGTTCCCAACAACGTGTCGACGTCAAGAGAATTGGAGTTTCACCGCTTTTAAAATTGGCACGGGACTTCGAGAATCAAGGCGCGACATCCCAGCAACACCATCGAACGTCCAGCCTTCCAACGCTTCGAACATTGGCCCGGAGGTTTCCCGTTCGACTAGGTACAGCTGTAGCGTGATTATTGCAATCAATTTTAATTCTACGCAACAAAGTAAGTGTTTTTTTTTCTTTTTCAAAGTGAAAAGTGTTTCAAGAAGAAACCAGCGAATTTATTAAATCATTTTTAAAACCATACTAACTTAGTTTTAACATTTTTAATTAATTATTGATTACGTACATGGTAGACGCCAGACCGAATAGGTATTGTCAGCTAGTGACATTGTAAAGCCTTTCATGCTTGCCATGTATGGGTAGGAACCCCGAAACTGTTTACTAACAATAAAAATCATTTTAAAAATAATTGTGTTATTCTAATTATTCTTTTTTTAACAAATTAGTTTTTAAGGTAAAGATTATACAATTTTTGTTTAATTTTAAATGCTTAGAAATCGATCTCGATCTCCGAGACGTTGTAGAAGTGCTGAACGCACAGTAAACCCAAGCTCAAATTCAAATACATCCCCTTTATTATTCTTAAATAATAACAACAATAATATGGTAACACTTCAGATGATTTAATCCAAATTAATAATTTCAATGTCAAATCCCCTTCCAACGTAAGAAAAATTTTGAACGAAAATTTAAAAAATAATTTAAGATTAGAACATCTTAATGAGGAAGAAGAAACTCTCTTGACAAACCTTTGCTATGAATACAAAGACGTATTTTACACCCCAGACATACCCCTTTCAGCAACAAATTTAGCAAAACACCATATTAGGACAAAAACAGATGCCCCAATTTACACTAAGACATATAGATACGCCCAGATTCACCGTGAAGAAGTTAAAAACCAAATTCATAAAATGTTAAAGGACCAAATTATTGAACCATCAGAATCCCCATTTAATTTTCCAATTTGGGTAGTAAAAAAGAAATTAGACGCGTCCCAAAAACAGAAGTGGAGGATCGTCATAGATTACAGGAAACTGAACGAACAGACTATCGAGGACAAATTCCCATTACCCCGAATAGAAACCGTTTTAGATAATTTAGGCAGATCAAAGTATTTTAGTACTCTTGACCTCGCATCCGGTTTCTGGCAAATAGAAATTGAAAAAAAGGATAGAGAAAACAGCTTTCTCGACAGAAGAAGGTCATTTCCAATTTAAAAGAATGCCTTTTGGTTTAAAAAATGCACCAGCTACATTCCAGCGTGCAATCAATAACGCCCTTATAGGTTTAACACCCCAACAATGTCTAGTCTACTTAGACGACATCATAATTTATTCCGCTTCTCTTCAAGATCACATGTTTAGACTAAAAAATATATTCCAAAGATGTAGACAACATAATATCAAAATTCAATTAGACAAATCAGAATTTCTACATAAATCCATTAAATATTTAGAACATATTGTAACTCCAGAAGGAATTAAACCAGATCCAAACAAGATCTCAGCAATCAAAAACTTTCCAGCACCCAAAACAAGAACCGAAATTAAATCATTCTTAAGACTATTTGGATATTATCGAAAATTTATAAAAGATTTCGCGAAAATAACAAAATTCTTAACCATATGTTTAAAGAAAGATAACAAAATTATTCATACAACAGAGTTTTTATCTAAATTCGAACATTGTAAAAACATTTTGACTAACGAACCAATTCTACAATACCCCAATTTTGATGAACCTTTTGAACTAACCACAGACGCTAGCAAATTCGCTTTAGGCGCAGTATTATCTCAAAAAGGAAAACCTGTTTGTTATGCTTCTAGGACTTTAAATAATTCTGAACAAAATTATAGTACTATCGAAAGAGAATTATTAGCAGTTATTTGGGCAACAAAACAATTTAGACCCTATCTTTATGGAAAGAAATTTACCTTATTTACAGATCATAGACCATTAGTATGGCTCAAGAATTTAAAAGAACCAAATTCAAAATTAACTCGTTGGGCAATGAAATTAGAAGAATTTGACTTTACTGTAAATTATATCCCCGGAAAAATAAATAAAGTTGCAGATGCATTATCCAGAATTCAAATTCACCCATTAAATATCAGACCTGCATCGTTATCAACCCCTGAACCAGAACAAACTAATTATGACAGCAGACTAGCTAGCAGAGCAAGTACTCCCGATATTACAGACTTATTTGACATTCCAACTTATAATCCCCCTCAAACTGACGCTACTGAAAACATTGAAAACCCGAACAACGAAGAAAATAATGATCAAAATTCTTATATTGACACGATACATTCAAATCTTCATTTAACCCCTGTTGAAGTCATTTTTGGACACACTGTAAGTAAAAACCCCTTTGACCTTGACTATAACAGATCATATTATCATGATTACTTATCTACACATAAAACTAAAATGAAATATTTATATGAATTCCTACAAAAAACTCAGATGGAAACTAACGAAAATCGAAATTCCAAATTAAACAAATCCAAAACAAATAAACAATTTAATTTAAATAGCAAAGTATTTATAAAAACCAATCTAAGAAATAAAAAGGATCCAAGATTTGACGGACCTTATATTATCTCAAAAATTTTAGAACATGACATTTACGAACTAACACCCCCTGATGGTAGACCACCACTTCAAAGACATGCTAACGAAATGTTACCTTTTTCAGGACAACAATGTTCCTCATCCTCTTCTGTGTTATTGCATCAAGAATCAGCGATGTTACAATAACAAACATAGACGATAATCCTGGACTATATCCTTTAAATTTAGGCAAAGCAATTATTAAACAAAGTGAATGGACTTTGATTAAAATTATAGATTATACTCCTATTATATCAAATTATGATACGCTCAAAATTACTTTAACCAATTTAAGCAACTTTTTGCAAAATGAACTTTATGCTCCAGAATATGACCATCATAGTTTACTTTTAATTAAAAATCTATATGCTATTAAAATAGACAAGCTATTTAGACAACTTTTTCCTACTAATCATAAAATCCAAAAACGCGGACTTATTGACGGCCTTGGGTCAATTTTCAAATTTTTGACAGGCAATTTAGACGCCGAAGATGGAAGACGTTACGAAGAAACAATCTCGAAATTACAGAAAAACAATGATCTTCATAAAACAATCCTGATCGAACAAGCTAATATCTTAAATAATACTATTTCAACCATTAGTGACTTAGCAAAGAATCAAAATTTATTACAAGACAATATAAACAAAATAATTTTGAATAATGAACAATTTAGTAAAAACGTAGCTACATTTGCAACTAAACTTACTTTAATCGAATTAGCTCAATCCCTTCAACTATTTATTAATGAATTATCAGAATTAGAAAATACTTTAACCTTTGCTCAAAACCAGCAAATGCATATGTCACTATTAGACAATGACGAAATAATTCAAAACTTAAATGAAATTTCTTCATATCTCACAGATGAAGACGTTTTAACCATCCCTTATCCTGCTGACCCAAAATACCTACATTTATATGAAACAATCATAGTTACTAAAGCTTACCAAATTGACAACAAAATCACATTCATATTTGAGATTCCATTAATCTCTAAATTCGAAAGTAATCAACTAATTCAATTAATACCGTTTCCAATCATTACCAGCACCAACCAAGCTCGTATGATTATACCGACTTATAACACCTTACTATATAATGCTCAAACTAGCATTCCTATTGAGATCAATCATTGTAAATCGACAGCCCCCAATTTATACTTTTGTCAACATAAAAACTACTTTGAAATCCCTAATAATAAACTTTGTGAAACACAACTACTTTCTTTTCATCATAACCAAACTTGTATACCTTACCTACTTGAACTTATTGATATAAAGATTTCCCAAATTAATTCTGTAACCTGGTTAATCAGTTCCCCTTCCAGATCCATTTTAGACATTAAATGTAGAGATCAAACGTATCGAAAAGAATTTGTTGGTTCAAAACTTATACATCTTAGTCCTGACTGTATTGTCATGATCAATCACAAAAACATGTTATTTACAGCCAAAAGTATTTCTAATAAAGTAATAGAATTTAATATCATAGATATTGCAAAATTAACAACCCCTCAATTCGAACATGTAAATATAACTAAAATCAATTTAACTACAATCGATACACAGAAATTGAACAAATATCAATTGAAGATCACAAACCAAAATCATCTTCTAAAGATGAATAGTACTACAACCCTCGATCATCTGAGCTTATTAAGTATCATTATAATTATATTTATCATTGTAATAGTTATAAGTTTATTATTGTATATTTATTGTAAACGTAACTCCTTCAAAATCAAATTTATAGATTTTCTAAATGAAGATTTTATAAATAACAAAAATAACGAAGAAATACCAATTTAGATTTCTTTGAAAAATTTTATAATATATAAATATTATTTCAAATTTTATTTTCAAATTATTTTAATAACATTGAAAATACTAAGGGTGGAGGAGTAACTTACGTAGAATCGCACTATAGATAAGATCATGTTACATGAGAATTGCTTAAGATAATAAAACTCACGATATCAAATTACCAGTTTTCTGATAAATGGACGTTATCTCTATGAGAAACTTCTGTAGCATTTATTCTCTCATGACCAAGAAAACTGTGTAGGCGATAAGGTATAAATACCTCTGTTTTAATATTAAGTCTTTAGTCTTTATAAATATTCATACGACACACAGTCTTTATAAATCATCATCCAACTCACAAGTCTTTATAAATGTGAGTATTAAAACTAGGTGTGGATTTTAAAATTATCCTGCTAGAAAAACATAAAGGCTCATTCGGGTTTTAATTAATTATTTTGCTTAATGTCATTTAAATGTGAATTTTAAAATTGTTCTGTTAAGTGTGTTAATTCAAATTTAATTATTTTAAGCTCGTCTTAAAACTTCGTTAAAATAATTACAGACAAAGTAATATTAATACATTTGTATCATTATAGTTTTCTACTAATTAAAAATTAATAAAATATATTCTACGACTGCAAACGAAATATATAAATGTGTTTTATTATATTCAATAAATAAAGTTTTAAAAAAAAAGCTTCGGCCACAGAATATAATTAAACTTGTCCTTATGACTGAATATCATTACAGTACCTCGATTCGTATGTATAAAATATTTTATATCTACAACAGACTGTTCAACATTTTGTAAATATGTTTTATATGAATTATTAACTTCTAATTTAACTGCAGCCCTCAAGTGACTAAATTTATTATAATGAGCTGGAGACTGAGTTGTCTTAACTAAATTGTGCTACTTATTTCCGCGTTATCAAATATTACAATTTTTGTTTGACTTTTTACGGGAGTTATATTGAGGTTTCTGCATCTTACCAAGAAATGTTGTCTATTTTTTCCCTAGCGTGTTGATTTTGTAGTTTCTTGTATTCTTTAAATGGATTGCTGCAGTTTCCATTTTGGTTATTCATATTGCCATATATCCCAGGGAGTTTATTATAATTTTTGTTTAATGACCAATTTTCATCCAAAACTGCAATTTACTGTTGAAACGGACAATAATAAATCAATTAAATTCCTAGATATTACTATTAAATATAACACCGATGGACTTATAACTACAAATTGGTACACAAAAAATGCATGGTCCCAAAGATATTTAAACTACAACTCATATGTTCCAAAGAAATATAAAAGAAGTGTTGTCACTAGCCTAACAGATAGAGCAATAAAATTATCAGAACCTGAACAAAAGCAAGCAAACTTAGAAAAAATAACAAATACTCTTTTAAAAAATAACTACCCAAAACAATTTTATGAATCCATAATAAAACAAAGAATTAATAGAATTTCCAACAATACTACTAATCAGGAACCAATTTCTAACCAACCTAAATACATTGCCTTACCATACATTCCACAAATTAACAAAAAAACACAAAAATGTTTGTCACCATTCAATATACAAATAGCTGAAAAACCTAATAATATCACGGGAAAAAAACTGTTTTCAAAATTAAAACCGCAAAATGCAAAAGAAAATAGAATTAATTCTATATATAAAATTAATTGCTCAAACTGTGAAGCTACATACATAGGTCAATCTAGTCAATATTTAAAAAAGAGAATGAGTCAACACCAATATACTATAAAAAATAATAATGACTGTGCTGCTTTATCTAAACACGCTCTTGAAAATCATCATCAATTTAATTTTAAAAATGTTCAGATACTTACTACAGAAAATCAATATAATAAAAGATCAATAAAAGAACTGATACATATTAAAAAAGAACCCAATTCAATTAATTTCCGTTCAGATATAAACAATCTAAGTAACATTTATAACAATTTACTTAAATAAATTTCTGCATCTAACCAATTTTTCACATTACTGTATATATTCATAATTTAATATTATTTACAAATATGTTTGTGTTTGTTATCTTATCCATTATTTAACCTTTTAAAAATCTTTACTTCTCACTTTCATAAATTATTTGACTTTCATCCAAACACATTGAGATGTATAATAATTGTTAATCTGTAAGTTAAATGCTTTTATTTATACATTTGTTATTGTTTTTCTTGTATTTTTAGATTCTGAAGATGGTATACATTAAAGGAAATATACCGAAACGTTAAAAATTATCGTCTTTTTATTAATCTGACCGATTCCCACTGATTGTTATCAAATATGCTACTTTCATTTCTTCCACAATATCATTTAATACAAAAAACTGCTTTAACCTTTCAATGTAATCAATAAAATCTTCTCCCGGCACGAATTTTTCGATTTTTCCAAACATCTTGTTTCTTCTACTTTAAAATGAAGCCACGCCAAGGAATCTCTTGTGCTTCATTTACTTAAAACCGACGCCACGCCACAAAAACCTCGTGCTCTTCTATTACTTTAAACCGACGCCATGCCACACTTTCTTTTTAATGAGCATTTCATTTAACCAATTCACTAACACTTGCACCTTTTACTTAGTATTGACCCCATTCTCGTCACCAAAATGTTAGGTTCATATTAGTAAATCACATTACAATTTACATAATCTATTTATTTACATGTTTTATTTATTTACATAATGTAGCACCATGGCCGGTGGTCAGCATCACAAAGTTTTGCTTTAAAAATCTTTTAAACAATTAAAATTTGCGTCGTAGGTAGAATACTGTACATTACTCGTTGAAAAGTGACTTAAGTAATGTAATATACTATTTGTTCTTCCGTGTTTCAAATGATTGATTTAGTCAAACAAATTACGTAGTTGTAATTATTTTAGAGTGTAGTCATTGGATTACTTCTCCACTCATTGTATCACTTTCATCATATTTCCTTATTGCTCCATGGAGCAGAATTTTCATAGGAATCTCTATTTCAGTACTATTAGGAAAATGAATAATGCAACTAATTTTATATAAGGATCATTCTCATAAAATGGTCTTTCTCATGTCTTTGAGAGATGTTCATCATATTTGGCATTATTTTTTATGTGACATCTAGTTTACAACTGTTTAGACTTCCTCTATCATATTAATTACCTGTAATCTTAAATATTTTGCTGTTACACATATTGATGGTTGAAAAATATTACCATATATCATATCTGTCCCCTGTCCTTAACAGATTATTTGACTTTGTTGTCTTCATTTTAACATAACCTTTGTCTTTCGGCATCGATTTCTTTAATGATTCAGAAGGATGTTTTATAAACTACAAAATATAATTAAACCGAAATTTTTTACACAAGATTTAGTTACTTATTCATTGCTGAAGAACGGTAAAGAAATTTGCATCATATCTGTCCCCGATACTGTCTAGTAGATGAAACTGTCCTTCAGCTTTACGGGCTAAAAGCTGTCTTGTGACAGTGATGAAATATGGATGCCGGTTAATAACTCGCACTATTAATTGTTTAGTTATTTAGCCATCTTAGTTAAAAAAAAAATTGCATTGATAATTTTAATGCGTATAATCTGTCCCAAAGATTTATAAGCGTTCCAACTGAAGTTAATATGCCGCATTGTTTACTTATTATGTAAACGTGACAGAGAACCTATTTTAGTGTTAGGATAGAACATACTTTGGTGTGAAGACAGGTTAATTTAAAAAAAGACCATTTTTTGAGAATGACCCATAAAACTATTATTTACAAATTCTATAATCATATTAAATTTTTCAAATATGATTCCACCAGCTTATCTTAATGCAAAAGAACAGTGATGGAAATTTTTAGAAATAAGTGTTTTTTTAAACTTAATTCCATCATTACTTACAATCTATCCATCACTTCAGTAATATATTAACATTCAGTAAATGTTATGTATTATATCTTATCAGAGTGAGTTAACATATGTCTTTTAAGATAATGACTTATAGTCAACATTTCTAGTTGCCAACCTTGTACATAGCCTTTAGAGGTCCTGTCAGTCAACATATAGACCAAGAGCCAGCAACGTATTTCGAGTTGTCATTTCAACAGTCGTGAAAATTTGGGTAATACATCTTATATACCTGCTGAACATTAAAAGTCAATTCTGGTAGCCACCTGCGGCCGGGTTATACTACCGCAAACTTACTAAGAGGGTGAGAAATAAGATTCTCTCTCTAACCCGCAGGCCGCTATATAACTGTCTCGCTCGCACTAACATGTAAACGTACATATACCTATATATTAATTGTGTCAAAATTTCAAGACTTTTAAATAACAAAAATGTTACTTTTTTAAATCAACATTTACAGAGTTCTGGCAACATTTAGAAGGGGAGGAAATGTTCTGGCAATATTTTTTATAAATAAAGAATACTATCGAAAGTAACTCTTGAAATTTCATGACTGTTGCTTTAAATAAATGGAATCTTATTTCTCACCCTCTTAGTAATTTTGGGGTAGTATAACCCGGCAGCAGGGGGCTGCCAGAATCGACTTTTAGTGTTCAGCAGGTATATAAGATTTAGTACTCAAATTTTCACGACTGTTGAAATGACAACTCGAAATACGTTGCTGGCTCTCCCTCTAATAGAATCCTGTTATGTGGCCATGAATCAATCATACTCTTGCCAACCACTGACGGAACCTTCTAAAGGGCATGAAAGAACCACCGCTACCAGTCACATAAATTACACTCAAATGATTTCTCACCAGTGTGAGTTAACTTGTGTTAAATAATGGTTTCTCACTAGTGTGGGTGTGCATGTGTTTTTTAAGAGTAGACCTCAGTGAACATTTGTAATCACATAAATTACACTCAAATGGTTTCACACCAGTGTGAACTCGCATGTGTGTTTTAAGATCATATCTTCGAGAAGACTTGTAGTCACACAAATTACACTCAAATGGTTTCTCACTTGAGTGAGTGCGCATGTGTGTTTTAAGACCAGACCTTAGTAAACATTTGTAGTCACATAAATTACACCCAAATGGTTTCTCACCAGTGTGATTTTGCATGTGTATTTTAAGATCATTACTTCGAAAAGATTTGTAGTCACACAAATTACACTGAAATGGTTTCTCACTAGAGTGAATGCGCATGTGTGATTTAAGACTAGACCTTAGTAAACATTTGTAATCACATAAATTACACTCAAATGGTTTCTCACCAGTGTGAATTCGCATGTGTGTTTTAAGACAATAACTCCGAGAAGACTTATACTCACACAAATTACACTCAAATGGTTTCTCACTAGTGTGGATGCACATGTGTGATTTAAGAGTAGGCCTTAGTGAACATTTGTAACCACATAAATTACACTCAAATGGTTTCTCACCAGTGTGAATTCGCATGTGTGCTTTAAGATCATAACTTCGAGAAGATTTGTAGTTGCACAAATTACACTTAAATGGTTTCTCACTACTGTGAGTGTGCATGTGTGTTTTAAGAGTAAAGCTTTGTGAACATTTGTAATCACATAAATTACACTCAAATGATTTCTCACCAGTGTGAATTCGCATGTGTGCTTTAAGATCATAACTTCGAGAAGATTTGTAGTCACAAAAATTACACTTAAATGGTTTCTCACTACTGTGAGTGTGCATGTGTGTTTTAAGAGTAAAGCTTTTTGAACATTTGTAATCACATAAATTACACTCAAATGGTTTCTCACCAGTATGAATTCGCATGTGTGTTTTAAGATAATAATTTCGAGAAGATTTGTAGTCGCACAAGTTACACTTAAATGGTTTCTCGCAAGTGTGACTGCGCATGTGTCTTCTAAGAGTAAAGCTTTGTGAACATTTGTAATCACATAAATTACACTCAAATGGTTTCTCAACTATATGACTTAAGAAGTGCCTTTGTTTACTATCACCAATTGCTTGTGTGGGTTCTTGTGAGGTACTGGAGTTATGAAACAGATTTTCGACTTCCTTAAAATATGTGTCAATTTCATCCATGGTATTAGAATCTTTCATTATTTGTGGTTTGATCTCCAATTCTTCTTTGATTACTGTTAGTTCATCGTCATCCATTGTATCAATAATATTTAAGGTACTATCACAATCTGCAGCAAAAAAATAACAGTACTAAAATTGATATTTTACTTTTATCTATGACTTAAGAACTTTCTGAATTTAATACCAAGGATGTTAATTTTTGTATACTCAGTTTAACTTTATTAGATTGAATAAAGTACATATTTAAAGGAGTGAGTACACTATTAAACTCAATATTATGAAACAACAATATAATTAATTACATACCTCTCTAAAGTTCAATCGTAAAAACTCAAAATAGTTTTGATTACGTATCTTTAAAATTCTATATTTCTTTGCCCAGGTCCTATCAAAAGTTTATCAAATAGTACTTTAAAAAAGAGAAAATTACAACCGATTATTTTGTAAATCCATTGTATAGGATTTTTTGTTACAGCTTCATAATCAAGCTCCATGCCTTTTAAAGTTGTTTTCACTTACTTGTCTACATGTTCTATTGGTTTCAAAATTATTTAGGGCAGTAAGGCTAAGAAATATGAAGAAAGATTTGTATGAAGCATTTTTGTCGACAATACGATTGCCTACAACTTTTATTTGAAACTTTTTCGCGTAATATAAAAAATTAAAAAGTTGCGAGGGAAAAACATTGGAAATTGAGGGGGTGGAAATTGTTGCTTAATTTTGTAGATGGTATAACTATTTCATTATTAGTGGAGCAAAAAAATTATTCATTCGTTTTTTTGTAGAGCATTTCATGACGAACAATTTTTCCTAATGGCTTTTTTTATTCCGTTTATTGGTATAGGTCAAGTCATCGCTCGAAGGGAGGTTAGTGTACGTAACTGCTTGGTACGCGTCGCTTACTATCACATATTGTGATAGTTAGCTACATCGTAAACCTTTGTGCATGGGAACAATTATCCTCATAGTTTGCCTAATTTATTATCTTATTTAATACTTACATTTATAGTACATGTAATTAATAATTCTTCATCGAGTCTTCATTGACAGCTTGGTCATATTTAGTGACGTTTTCGTAGGTCTGCCCACTGCAATGCAGACAAATAGTGGAGCACTTAACGCCTGCTTTTCTGCACCCGCGAGCTGTTTTACATTTCCCTTTGCCTTTGCAGGAGATGAGTTGTAAAAGGTTCCCCGGCATGGATTCGGCGACGATTGTGATAGGTTCAAGACCTCGATGAGTTCTTCGGCAACCCTATTACTCTGGATCCTTTTCAAATCCTAACCACTATTGAATCTGATGGTAAGTTTGGAAAATATACTGTCGCGCAGAGCTTTCGGTGGGTGGTATTGCTAACAAATTAAATCTCTTCTTTGCCTCGCTCGTGCAGAATTTCTTGTACCTCAGTGAATTTAAGGATTTCTCGTTCTTATCGGCCCCGTATAAGGCCATCAAAAAACGCTCTCCAGTGGCAAGTAGAACTTGGGCGTCAACAATTTTCGTTTTAAATTCAAGCGTTGAATGGAATTCCTCGTGTTTGAGAAGACATTGACCTGTTGGTTTTGCTCACTGGACTCGCACACAATAAATGTAATGTTTTCTTCAGGAAACCATCGAAAGGTAAATCGTCCACCTCAATTTTTATTTTTTTCCTTCACAACTTTATCATTTTTTATATTATGCGAAAGAGTTGGAAATAAAAGTTGTAGACAATCGTATTGCCTACAAAAACGGTTTATACAAGTTCTTTGTCGGACCTACGGTTACAGAGATAATTTCAAAACAACACTTCATCCCTTCTTTTCAAAATGACCTAAAAAGCTCATATGAATTTGAGGCCGAAAACTTCAAGTTAAGCTTTTCTAGACCCCCACCCCTGCATGCTGGAAATAAAAAACCCCATGTACTTCCACTTTCCATTTCAAATGTTTAGTTTGACTGGACTAAGCAGGCATATCAAAAAACGCTTATTTAAAAAATCGCACAGTGGGGCCAAATCTCGTAAAGCTAGTCAAAAGTCGAAAAATAAAGTTTCTATTTAGGGAATTCCAAGCATACAGTTGGGTAGACTGATATTAAAAGTATCAGATTCCAAAGTTGGGAAAGAGCGTTCGCTTATACCTGCTTGCCTGCATCATTTCAAAGAGACGCTCGAACAAGTTACGTCTCAGGCGAACAATAGACGAAAAATAGCGGTTCCTTTAAACGCCTACTAAATTGTGTAGCATCGATCGATTTTAATGTTGTAAAATGGATTCACAGCATGATGGTATGTACAATATTTATACGTTTTACAAAAATCATAATAACACATAAAGATTAACAATTTTACAAATATTTTTTATACAAATTAAACTATTAGTTAATACACATTTTTTTCAATAGTCGAAAAAGTTATAAATTCCACGGAGTTCCTTAACGAAATTTATGGAGGTTGTAGCATCTACTATAATCTAATAAATAATGAAGAAAACATCTGCCATGAAGTGCCATTCTGTTTTTCGTGCGGGTTTTTGCAACAATAAGTATTTTTGATCAATTTCCAAGAATACTGCTTACAAACAGCTCGTACATTCGTAGAATTCTATCCATGCTTTTATATGCCAACTTACAAAATGTATCGTTTAATCTCCGATTGAGAATTCGTTTATTCTGTTAATAAGTTCCTCTGTAAAACCCTTGAGGTGCAGAATTGCAGTTAAACCTAATGTTTTTCAATTTTTAGGCCGCCATATTGGATCCGCCATTTTATTTTTTAAATTCTAACTTTAGAATCGTAATTAGTGATTTCGAAATCTCCTAGATAGAGAATTTTAGCTTAATTTAACGTTTGTTAATTTTTGGTCTGCCATATTGGATCCGCCATTTTGCTTTTTAAAATTTTAACTTTACAATCGTAATCAGAAACCTCAAGAACCCCTGTATTCGTTGTTTCATACAGATTGATAAACGCTTTCATATTTTGACCAGCTTTTAGGGATTTGGCCCCACTGTGAGTCGGTCCGGACTCGATGACACACGTGTTTTTAAACTGGTTTTTATGTAGATTTCTCTACTGAATCCGAATCCGGAGGGCGCCCGTCGATTTGGAATGGCCTTGAACCTTAAAAATTCATTTTTATGTAAAATTTAAAAAAATCAAAAACGCGCTACTTTTTAGTTTGCATCGTCATAACTTCATCTGGGATGGAGCTAGAAAGTTAACTGTTGTTTCAAAGAAATGCTCCAGAGTTGTAGATTGCAATGTACTACTTAATATTTAGTTTTGAGAAAAAAATATCTGAGAAAATTGCCATTTTATTATACTATGTCATATTTGTGCACTAAAATTTTCACCATGTGAAAAACTTTTTTATTACAAGAGATAGACGCCTATATAATCGAGACTATATTTAGTAAAAGGTTCATATAAGTTTTTGGTAAAAAATATCATACCGCTATCTGTAATATAGACGAAAGTATTGAAATTTTAGTATCAGCTATGCGGGCCACCACGACTCTCGTGCTCCAACAAAGCAGCTAAATGCATAATTATGTGAGTATAACAAATAAGCTGTAATATGCAGATTATTATTTTATTGTATGACATTTGTATTCACATGGACAAGGTATTGTACGCTGTATTTTAGCGGAAAAAATCTCGCGTCCATCAAATCGATCACTTGAATGGTTATATTTGATCGATCGTCGACCAGACGGAATAGAATCTGGTGTTAACCACTTAGGTAAACCTTTTTTTTTATTATTTTCCACCATGTGCTAAAATCTCATTAAAATCGTATTCTATTTTAGGTAACAAGTCTATATCATTTACCTAGAAGAAATGATTTAATAAAAGACTTTCAGTTGATCGAAAGGTAAAATTCTTTTCAAATATTTAACATTAATACCACCTACAGAGTAGGTATTTTATTTTTAGGTCTTTTCTTTTGGTTTTCGTTCTTGCTCGTTTTTTTTTCTCTTCTTGCCCTTTTGACCTTGGGTTTGGTTTAACTTGAAATCCTTCCTTTTTGGTTCGTACCTGCATACATACATACAGGGTTGTTGTATGTAACACTAGATTCTACCGGAAGAAGTGGAAAAAACCCTAAGCAAGGCTTTTTAAACCGTATCATCCGTGGGTCATCGAATGGTGGAATGTTTGTTTGAAACAGGATGTATTTAAATCTATTGTTTTATTTTATCTATGTGTCCATGTATTTTTGAAACGTTTATACAATTTATTTACTCATGCATGTTAGTGTTTAAGTACTAATTCAAACGAGATCTCGAGTAGTTAAATTATCATAGGGCAGTTTTTAAGATGTATAACCAGCTGTGATACAAATCACTATTCTGTCGATTTTACCAGACTTATTAAAGTCCTTAATTAGTATAATTAAGAATTTTTGCCGTTTACAATAAAGCCCTACTTAGAAAGTTTACATTTCACTACATATTTGTGTTTTATTTATTACTATTTATTTATTTTGTGGTTTTAATATTTGCTTTCCAGCTTGTCACCTGTAAGCGTATATGCACCGTACGACCAAAATTGTGGAAGTTGTCTATATGATAGTAAAAGATCTATTTCTTCGTTTATCTAATAAGTTTGAACTTTAGTAATGAGAATTGTTTTAAAACGAAGTGGCGTTTGTTTTTCTTATCTTTTATTACCCCGCCCTCTCGAACGTATTGGGGTTAGCCGGCAAAAACTAAAGTAGTGTTATTTAGATCAAGCTGATATTTCCAGCACAGCTATATTTTGGTAGGTTTGGTATTTATCTACATAAAAGTAGCCTTTGTGATTCTGTAGGCTATAACTTGCGACAGAATTATTGAAAATTATGGGAATTTCTAGCACCATCCAGCCACTAACGGATTAACCGAAAACTTTAATGCCACCGTGAAAGTTATCCCAAGAAGGGCTGGAATAAAAATTCATGTAAAAATTACGTGTCTCTATTTTTTTATGCTGCGAATTAATATTCCAAAGTGATGTTCAATGATATGTAATAATTACGTGTCACGCGGTATATCTTTGGAACGTTAAGATTATTTCGTAAAAAATACATTCTTTTCATGTCTTCGTCATCTACCGTAATCTTCACTTGCTTTTAATGACTATGTAAATAAATGAACAACACGTTTAATTTATAAAATCCATATACACCAAATAATGTTACTATATAGTGTTACCCAAGGTATGCGTATTTTAACATACTACTCGAACTATTTCTTCCGTGCAAATTCTTCTTTCACTAATAAAGTTAGATTTAACCGGATTACTTTATTTCAAATTTGCTCGTGTACTCCTTAATAACTAAACATTTTTAATTTATTTTTACTAGACCTACAGAAATATGAACTCTTCTAATATATTTATAGATGATATCCTCAACGATGACACATGTTTTGCAAAGTACTGGGAACTCCAGACGGGTCGAAGGGCATCGACAAGCACGGGAGTGATTATAATGTGCTTCTTTAGTAAAGTGTGAAGCGCTTTTCTTAATAATTACTGTAAGTGTATTAAATTTCTTTCTAAATATAAAATACATATTCGTTATCCAAAATGGGCAATAAAAGTATGTGGATGATTGTACAACTATATAATCTTATAAGGTATACATACAAAAGTTTCCCAAATAGTAGAAAATCATAAAATCTACTTGTGCATACATATATAATGTAAACTAATTTGTTTTACATTAATTTGAGTATCTATATTTTCTAGAAAATGTATTTTATTATTAGTTTTAACAGGTTTTATTTACTTCACACTTCGTGACAAATTATTGCTAAAATATCCTAAAACGTATTAAAAGATATCTATTATTTATTACTTTATTTACGAAGTGTGTAAATTAAGTAATGAGACTGATTTTTTCAATTTTTTTTATTCGAATAGAATTACAATTCAATATTGTCTCCCTCAAAATAACTTCCTTGGGAAGCCACACAGCGCTGGAGACGGTTCTTCCAATCCTCATAGCAGTGCTGGAACTCGGATACTGGAATAGCCTTCAGCTGGTTGGTTACAGCCGTTTGAATGTTTTCGAGTGTCCCAAAATGAGTTCCCTTGGGGTGATTTTTCAATCTCGGGAAGAGGAAAAAGTCACAAGGACTCAAGTCAGGCGAATAAGGAGGCCGAGGAGCCGTTTTGTAGCCAAAAACTTGTTTATTGAAATTGCTGTGTGACAAGGCGCATTATCGTGATGCAACACCCAGTTGTTCTTGATGTTTAGTCTCACACGAATGGCCCTTTTTCGAAGTTTTTCAAGAACCTCTCGGTAAAAGTGTTGATTGACCGTTTAGCCTTAAGGCACAAACTTTTTGTGAACGATTCCCTGGCTATTTTCATCGGTTCTTGAAGACGAAGGCCTTCCGCTTCGTGGTTCATCTTCAATCGACTCTCTTCCTTCTGAAAATGCCTTAAACCACCGAAAAACTTGGGCCCTTGACAAAACATTGTCTCCGTAGGCCTGCTGAAGTTTTGCAAAAGTTTCCATTGCACTGTGCCCAAGTCTGAAGCAAAACCTGATAGCACACCGGTGCTCGAAATTGATGTCACTCATTTTTAGAACGCACTAGAAAAAATTGTTTCACGAAAAAAATCGCCACGGACAACCAAATGACTTTAGCGAGTTCAAACTCGTACTGAAGGCTTATCACATGTTTACCTGCCGCTCCTCCAAGTCCCGCGTACCAAGTGTCGCCAGATTGAACGCTACGTTGCCAGTCTCATTACTTAATTTACACACCTCGTATTATCTAATGTCAATGTGTGAGATTTTAAAATTGTAGCTGAAGAAAAATTCTCGAAGTGGCAACTGCCGACTTTTATTTTTGTGAAAACGGTGGATTATATTTCAGCAAAAGGAAACGAAACTCAAAAAACATTTTTAATTCCGTTAATATTTTAGCATTGTATTTAATCCTAGGAGAAAAAGATAGTAATTTTTGCGGTTGCTTGGCTACGCTACGCTTCGCCTCGCAATTGCAAATATAATTGCTCGTCAAACAAAGTGCCACTTTTAAACCTGAGAACACAATATACTATTAGAAAAGAGATGTTCTGATATTTTTAAATTTTACCAATCAGAAAATGCGTTAGATGCTAATATTTGTTGTTCTGTTCTAATAAAAATACTCGCTATTACATTATTTCCAAGATTACGGGACCCTTGTTCCAAAGATGGCTATGACGTTTTTCTATTTTCGCTAACATTTATATTTAAGTTACTTATTTACAGACGGACTTGTACACAAAGAACGAAGGTGACGACTGCATTGCTTGACATATACGAATAGAAGCGAAAATTTGAAAATGTCTTAAAATTAATAAAAGGAAGAAAAATAAATCAAGACAATCTGAGCAAGACCATCATCAGGTATTGTGGATAAATTACCACAGTTTCAACAAATACAACTGATTAAATTAAACAGTGTCAACGACAAAACGCTTGGTCTCATTTTTACTGCAATGGAAATAGGTAGAAAAATCTCTACTTCTCATCATTTAAGATAAATTCTAAAAAAGGAAGTTTTATATTTGATAAATCCTAGTGCTCCCCTTCAGGATTCCTAACGCGAACGTCAATTTATTTACTGTTAGTATTGCTACACGTTTGTTGTCTATGTTAATTATTTCTATTGATGTTATTATTAAATAATTATCTTAATCATTTTTTCTCTGAATTAATTAATAAATTATTAATAATTAAGTATTCTTTAAATCAATATTTCAGTATTGCAAATACTTTTTTGTTTAATAAACTAATTTGAGCTAATATTTGCATATTATCTGAAAATTGTAAATCATTTAGTTCACTTACAACAAACATGAACCCTATACATCCGTTTTTGAAATTCTAAAAGTGTTAATTCTTACAGTTTTTTTAAAGCTCCCCGAATATGTTTATCAAAATGCACAATCTGGATGCTAAAAAAATTTATATTTTCTTCTAAAAAAACCTGTAATGTATTTTTTTGCCTGGTTTATTTACGTTGACATTATTCATCACTAGCATAATACCCGTTGAAAAATCAACGGTCCCCTCCTGGCCATGTCACTCGTCTGGTCTATCCACGAAGTAAGAAAACAGTTCTACTTATAAAAGTTAATTTTTGGGATCCACCACCAACACTGTCCTACCTATTTTAGTAGTCCTTAACCCCTACAGTAAACAATTACCAGTTTATATGCATGCATACTTGAGGATATTGTTGAGTAATCTTGGCAGACGAACGAACATACGAACCAACGAACGGACATGATTCCTTAACTGAATATTTCGTCGTACACAAGGTTTGTCGTAATCTTTTCGTTTTTGATTCTTCTTCTTCTTTCTCTCTATCATTTTTCTTCCTCTCCCTGTCAGCCTCTTTATTTCCTACCTTTGCACGTCTATTTGTGTTATCTTCTTTTCTTTTTCGATTCCTCATCTTCTTTCTTTGTAGCATTTTTCTTCTTTCCCTTGTCAGCCTCTTTATGTTCGACCTTTGTATGTCTATCTCTGTTATCCTCCAACCTTTTCTTTTTTGGTTCATCACTCTCTTTATCCCTGACTTGTCTCTTTCTTTCGATTGCAATAAATCGATCTGCTCTTGGCCCAGACTCTTTGTTGTCTCTCCATCTCGCTTGCTGACTTGAATCTTTTTGCCCCTAATTGTTGTAGATTTCCTTTTTTGTGCTTCCTTCGAACAGATCCTCTGTCTTTTAAACCTTCTTGACGCGATGTTTCAATTTTCTCCTAAACATCAAACTGACCCTCTGAGAGAACTTCACACAGCGAGCTATAAGTCCTACCAAGGCCCATCTCTGCCGGTATTCGGTAGGAGTTAGGTAATTATCATCGTCGGGAATCGAACTAAGGACCTCTTCCCAGTTGTTGCACACGTGGCCGAAATGAGGTCTCTTACCACCTCGTGCACTGTCTAACTGTTAAATACACAGTGTGCGATAGCTCTAAATAGACAGTTCTTATCGCCACTCATTGACACAATGCGATGGGAGACTTTACCGTCTTCCATTATCAGTTTCTCCACTGTAAAAATCAAATATTAACAACTCCGTAACAATGTTTGCTAAATGCAAATCCGAAGTAAAAAAAGTTCAAGTTAAAACAGTCGAAATAAACTCGCCAGATGTTGCGTCGCTCCTTATATATGAACAGAACAACGTTCCTAGCGAAAGAAATGTCGCCTCGTAGCTCAGGATGTGCTACTCCAATGGAATTTATATTTTCCTGAATAATAATGTCACTAGCATCATAGCATGTAACATTGTAACTATAATTTAAAAAAATTACGTTTGATTCATAATTAGTAATGCCTTTCTTCGTAATTACTATTAAGTCCCAAACTTTTCTTGCTCAAATTAATGCTATAAAACACATAAGTTTGCCATTTTTCAAAATAACTTTAAACAAATGGCAGGCGTGTATTATATATGTAGTTTTTTATTATATTATCTACCTTATATATTAGCGTAATATTCGTTTGAAAATCAAGGGTGTGTGTAGGAACCACAGCTTAAAACGCGCCATCGATCGATGCCAATCAGCGTGCCCCCATTAACTTTGTAGTTTTTGTAAGTTCAGTTGTTGTAAAAACTGTTGAATTTTGAGAACCACTGAATAGATTTTGATGCCGCTTTCACCATTTGATAGCTTATTTCTTAGAGAAGGTTTTTATGTATATAGATTGCTCAGAGAATCTTTCGAATGTCGTGTAATAAGGAAAGTGTAAAATAAGTAAGAAAATTGGCTCAAACAGGGACAAAACTCATTACGCTGCAAAAATGATAAGAGATAAAGGCAAATGTAAGCGAACGAATTTTAGATCTCAAAAAGATCTACAAAAAAGTCCGGCATGGCATGTACGTATCTCTTACAGATTACTCACAATCAATATTTTTACAATAGTTGTTTTTGCGGAAAACTATTTTCCCCCTGGAATGTTGCCTTACACCGGCCCTGGATGAAATACCGGTAATTTCTGTATTTTAGTATCTTCAGAATTGTTGCAAGTATAATCTGCGAAAATTTGAAGTTTGTAGCTTACGCCATTCAAGAGATATATAGCCATAACGACTTTTTGAGAAATGCCTCCCCCTGCGACCTCCACGGGTTTTTTAGGATTAAAAATATACTCATGCATCCCTTTATGGCAAGGCCCGCCTGCCTAAAATTTCAGCTTCCTAAGTTTTCTAGTTTTCGAGATATTTTTCGGTGGACGTCGGAACTGGCTATTATTATATTAGGAGATTGCATCAAAATTTTACTCTCAGCAATGAAAAAGTTGTTTGTTCTGTTGCATTTGTCAGAATTGTGATCCAAAGTTGTTTCATTGGAAATTATTATATTTTTGTTATGAACTGATCTTAAGCTAATCTGTAGTAGTAGATCAGTCCGATAGAAAGCACTTCTGGTTAGCTCATTTACGTCATGGTGATAATTAAAATATTATGATATTCCCTCGTAAATACGAAGACATGAAAAAGAGATATTTTTCATGTATTTATTTTAACGTGCCAAAGGTGTACCGCGTGTAAGTAATTATTACAAGCCATTGAACATTTTGGAATAATAATTGGGGCATGCAAAAAGAATGAGGCCCGTAATTTTCATATGAATTTCGATTTCAGCACAACTAGAGGCAGCAATAATGCAGCCAAACTTATATAAAACATTTATTTATAATGAAATAAATAAAGATTAGTAAAAGTTTCACAGTTTTATTAAAATACAACCTGACAATATTGTTTCGACAGCTACGCTGTCATTATCAAAGGTAATATAATTATAAACAAACACGTCGCTAAGGTAGATACAAAAATAGGTAACTAGATAAAATAATAATAATAATCATATAATAATAAATAATAATATAATAATAATAATAAACACCTTTTAGAACAAAATCACACAATGACTCCTCAAAATAATATTAAATTCCTACATTTTTGTAATAACAAACGCAAATTAGACATTTTAGAAGCCTTTGAGATATATAAACATAAACTCAGGGTACCTTTAATGAATGAACAACTTGAGCTCAGTAATTCTCCGTTACTGGAAGTATTAGATATTTAATTTTGATTAGCCATGATTAGTCATGAATAGGCCCTAAAAAATCCATATGAATTCTTGACCAGGGTTTTGCAGTTAAAGGCCACGGATTAAGTGTGGTTTTAACAGGATTATTTTTAAACGAATTACATACCGAACAGGAATTACATAATCGTTCGATGTCCAAATCGATATTCGGCCACCATACGTATGACCTAGCTAACGATTTACATTTACTTATGCCTAAATGAGTACTATGAATCTCATTTAGAATATATTTTTTATACAATTGTGGTACAACCACTCTATATCCCCATAAAATACACCCTTGCTCTAAGTGTAATTCATCTTTCTTGCGGTAATAATTTTTAAATTCGTTATTTAAAGTGTTTATTAAAGGCCACCCTATTAAACAGTAATTATAGATTTTACTTAAAACATTATCTTTCCTAGTAGCCTCAGCAATTTGTTTATAACTTATCGGTAAACTCTCCTCCAAGTAAAATATGTGGCTAAAATCAAAAGAACAGATTGGGGCTGTTTTTGTTTCCGGTAGCCTAGAAAGACAATCCGCATTACCGTTATCTTTTGTTTTAATAAATTTAATATCAAAATCATATGTAGATAATATGACACTCCAACGCTGTAAACGACTTGCTGCAAAAAGTGGTATACCTTTTTTATTTCCAAAAATAGACGTTAAAGGTTTATGATCAGTTAAGAGTGTGAAATGACGGCCATATAAATAATAATTAAACTTTTTTACACCAAAGATAATAGCTAAGGCCTCTTTATCTATTTGACAATAGTTTTTTTCAGCAGATGTTAAAACACGCGACGCATAAGCTATCGGACGACTATCTCCATTTGGGTATACATGAGAAATAACCGCGGAGATTCCGTATGAGCTTGCATCTGTAGCCAAGCTGATAGGTGATTTAGGATCATAATGAACCAAAACTTTGGCTGATACTAACTCTCTCTTAATAAGTTTAAACGCTTGTTGTTGTGATTTACCCCACTGAAACGCAGTAGGTATGGGGCCACCTGAGCGTGGGAAAATTTTGATGACCGTGGGAACCTAATTAGCATAATTAATTGCTCTAATTAAATTGATTGCTCTAATTAATATGCAAATGAGGCGCGAATTAAATTTATTGCTCTAATTAATATGCAAATGACCCGCGATCTAATTAATATTCAAATGAGGCGTGGTCTAATTAAATGCGCGAATTAAATGCGCGATTAAATTAATTGATCTAATTAAATTAATTCACGGTATCATTTACATATCTCCTCTCTCATTTACATATATAATTTCTCATATGCATGCGCGAACATATCTGCCATTTTGTATCTGTCATTTTCAATTTGTCATCTAGGATTTCCCGCCCTAGATTCAAATTTTTAGTACTACTAATGCCATCTATCGGTGACGTCATATGATCGGTATAGTAGATTTCTATGCGCCTGTTGATAGGCAACCCGCTATATTTTTTATAAAAAACCAATGGAGCCAACAGGATTTGAACCGGGGACCGCTCGAATGGTAGTCAGCCAATGCATCCACTACACCAACGAGGTAATCTATTAAAAGACTGTAAAAGTTGTATTTATTAAATAGATACGCGTCACCGTTAATCTTATACGAACTAAAATTCATTGTAGGCATTGCCCCACTTGGCCAGACCCCCACTCTTTTTATGCAAATGACCCGCGATCTAATTAATATTCAAATGAGGCGTGGTCTAATTAAATGCGCGAATTAAATGCGCTAATTAAATTAATTGATCTAATTAAATTAATTCACGGTATCATTTACATATCTCCTCTCTCATTTACATATATGATTTCTCATATGCATGCGCGAATTAAATTAATTCACGGTATCATTTACATATCTCCTCTCTCATTCCTCATATGAATGCGCGAATTAAATTAATTCACGGTATCATTTACATATCTCCTCTCTCATTTACATATATGATTTCTCATATGCATGCGCGAATTAAATTAATTCACGGTATCATTTACATATCTCCTCTCTCATTCCTCATATGCATGCGCGAATTAAATTAATTCATTGTATCATTTACATATCTCCTCTCTCATTCCTCATATGCATGCGCGAATTAAATTAATTCACGGTATCATTTACATATCTCCTCTCTCATTCCTCATATGCATGCGCGAATTAAATTAATTCATTGTATCATTTACATATCTCCTCTCTCATTCCTCATATGCATGCGTGAATTAAATTAATTCAGTGTATCATTTACATATCTCCTTTCTCATTCCTCATATGCATGCGCGAATTAAATTAATTGTACATCTCATTTTTATATATTATTTGTCATCTCTCTCTCATAAATTTATTTTAAAATAAATCAGTCCTATTTGATATTTATCTACAGGTCATCATGTAATTCTGCGAAAATAATTTAATATGTAGAAACTTAATAATAAAAATTTATTTTCAACTATACAAAAGTAACTCTAAAGCTACTGTCAATCAACTGTCGGATTAGCTCTGGTGCATTAGACCTGTTTAAATATACGGCATAAACATTTAGTTTGAAAGAAAACAATTAGGGTCGTTATGATTTCCTAAAATTTTATTCAAGTGAATCTCCTTAAGAATATAGAACACTGTAAAGCATTATTTTTAAAATTCAAAAACATTATCTATAGCTAAAACTGTTTAAGAAATAACTTTCAAACTAAATGGTTTTGCATGAAAATACACACAAACTAATTAGCCATGTTGTTTTCAACATTCTTTAAAACTGCTTTCAACTATAAATAAACAAACGTTCTTACGAATGACTGAAAAGAATTTAGATTTTATAAATAATTTGTTAAGAGATCAAAGCTACTGTCAATCACCTGTCGGATTATCTCTGTTGCAGTTTTAAAAGTTAATGAAGCGTGAATCAAATCTCTATGATTCATTTGAAAGCAGAAATACTAAACAAGTGACTGAGATTCCCTGAAGTTTCTTTATAATTAGCTCATGCAGAATAACACAAAGGGAGTCACTTGTTTAGTATTTCTGCTTTCAAATGAATCATAGAGATTTGATTCACGCTTCATTAACTTTTAAAACAATAATTGTTACTTAAGACAAAGTGTTTTTATAATAACAGATTTCTTTGTGTTATTTTAAACGTTGTTCGTCGAGCAGTGAGTCAGTCACGTGGTTACTTAAATTAGTATAAAGCTTAGAAATTTTTATATCTCAAATCAGTACGAAAGTGTTTCCATAGAGAAAACAACTATTATCAACACAGCTATCCAGAGTTTAACAGTGTATATTTAATTTAATCAGGTAAGTTATTATGATTTTATGTTTAACGATCTTTCCACTACTATTTACCTGCTATATCTATAATATGTAAATGTTCTACATTTGTTTATGTAAACTAATCATTTGAACTTTTTTAGATCGTCTACAATTCCGTATCATTAAGAAATATAATTTGTTTATTTGAAATCAATCATGTAAGTTGCTTTTATTTTAACGATGTTGTGTAAACTTATTTTGAAATTTGTTATAGACTGGCTGCAGTTTCTATTTGCGTGAAATCCACATAGTTTTTTATTCCAACGGGTTGCTGTATCAAGGAAGTCGAAGACACGAAATTATCATCGTTTGATAATTCTGTATCCTGCAAATTTATTTGAAATATATCAAGCAGGTATGTTTTATCTTCAGTTGCTTATATTTTAAACTATATGTAAATGTTTTACGATTGCTTACAGTAAGAAATGGAATTTTTAAACGAATTGAACCAATCAGCCGGAACAGCAAAACCCGACAAGAAATTGCATGAATACAACATGAAGGAAGTAGCAGAGATATCAGAGATCAAAATTATCACCTGCAGGGACGGACGCAGAGCTGTGTTCATTGTCGCTGAAAAACATATAACATATCTACCCAAAAGATTCGCCGACAAACTTACTGAAGATAAAGTGATCGATCTCAACCAGAAGATATCGAATAAAACTCTGTCTCTAGGATTGGTTTACCTAGGTAAAGTAAAGACAGAAAGATATCAACCGTATCCTGACTGTATGTTTATCGAAACGAATAAGGTATGAACTGTAACAGGTAGTCTATTCAGTGAACATTGCCTAATATTTTTTTTCTGATTCTTCTTCTAGCCTATGGATCCGCAGCTAGAAACACGGACCTGCTAAATGCCTGCAATTCACCTACCCTATCAATATGTTGTACATTGCAAACATTTAATATTATTATTAAAATTTTATAAATAAAAACGATAAAACAAGTTTATAGTTTTTCATTTATTGGCGTATAGCTAGATATTTTCAAATTTTAATTCGTTTTCATTAATTAGTAGACCTAACAAGGCATTAGTTTTACCACAAGAAGAAGGTACACTCAAAATTGCTCTACAGGAAACAGGTAAAAGCTTACAATGCTTCTTATCACCATCGGAATATTATCGAGAAACATGATCGTCTAAGTTAAATATATTTAGCGACTTCTTTTGCTTAATAATCTTCATTATGGTATATGTATATGTCTAGTCACAGTTTCAGCAAACGTATTGTATTCTATCAACAAATCATGTAAAATTAAGCAGTATGGTTTAGCTGAATCAGAAAGTGAATTGACCGATTCAAGCTCTAATCTAATGTCTATAGTAGAATCCTTAAAACTCTCTACCTGCCTTTAACAATCAATTACAAAAACTGGATGAGTTTCTGGCGTATAGGTAGATATTTTCAAATTTTAATTCGTTTTCATTAATTAGTAGACCTAACAAGGCATTAGTTTTACCACAAGAAGAAGGTACACTCAAAATTGCTCTATAGGAAACAGATAAAAGCTTACAATGCTTCTTATCACCATTGGAATATTATCGAGAAACACGATCGTCTAAGTTAAAATTATTGATTTAAAAAGTAATGACCATTACTCATCCTTTGTGTTTCGCCATATTTAAACGTTATTTTACAATACATCATACATTTTCAATAGCTTCGAAATACGCAGATATGTAATAATATACTATATACTCTTGTAGGTTATTCAACGTATCTATAGTAAACTCTTATGATTAATAATAATCTGTAACCTTATTGTTTTTTTTATTACATCACAGGTTAGATCATACGAATATAATTCAGGTTAGATTAGGTTAGAGCCTACGAATACATTTTTAGGGCAGAACGTAGGGAGCAGAGTAAGTACAAAACAACATACTTTCATACAAGAACGTTTATTGATACGAGTAGTTTCGACGCTACTTAAAACATAATACATAACTTATATATATATATATATATATATATATATATATATATATATATATATATATATATAATATCTATTAAAATAGTACATTTCGTATACACTAATAATGGTACTACATACTCGACTATAAAGTAAACATGGTAGGTATAACAACAGTTTAAAAGAATAGATAGTAAATATAACTATATCTAATTATTTTATATAATACTATATTAACTAAGAGGTTATATACAGAATATATACGCCTGTATTCGACCTCTAGAGGGTTCATAAGACTACACTAGACCAGATCAGACCAGACCAGACCAGACCAGATCAGACCAGACCAGACCAGACCAGACCAGACTAGACTATAGATGATAGACAGTAAAATCATGAACAATTATACGGCCTGTAATATAATAGAGCTTACTTGATATTTTAAAATTAGTGGCTGAATCTAATTATTACAGAAATTCAATTGTAGAAACTGAAGTAGGTAGATTTAGGTCGCGCGACCTAAATCTAACCTAAAATATATTCGTAGACTGTAACCCAACTAATATAATATGTAAGTTTTTCGAATGTTAATGACGATTTTGTAAGTAGCTACAATGGTCTAACGTAATAAATATTTTATGAACTAATCTTAATAGAGATTTTTTGTAAGTAGCTACATGCTCTAACCTAATAAATGTTTTATGAACTAATCTTAATAGAGATTCTTGAATCTTTGCAACGACCGGAGTCTAAAATCTATAACCTTAATATAATTTTTGGGGGTCTAACCTAGATTGCTTCATTTAATTTAATCATTTATATTAATATTATATCGATTTATCATGCAATTTTGGGTTTTAAAGTAAAGTTTAGAAGTTTAGAATCCTTAAAACTCTCTACCTTCCTTTAACAATCAATTACAAAAACTGGATGAGTTTCTGGCGTATAGGTAGATATTTTCAAATTTTAATTCGTTTTCATTAATTAGTAGACCTAACAAGGCATTAGTTTTACCACAAGAAGCAGGTACACTCAGAATTGCTCTACAGGAAACAGATAAAAGCTATCAACGAATCATGTAAATATCAAAAATTCGTAACGGTTATGCATAGGTTTAATACCATCAACAGCTCATTTAAAGGAAATGTTAGATTTTTAACAGTTTACGAGCAATAATCAAAGACTATTCTATAATGATGTATTATTTATTTATAAACGTTACATAGTATAGTAGCTAAATACATGACTGACTGAAAAAGTTACTTTTATTAATGATGACTATTGAATTCGATCTGTCACTAGCTTAACCTTTTAATTTCCACTTTTGACCAAATTATAGTTGATCTGATCAAATATTGCTTACAAATCGGAGCTCTAATCTAATGTCTACAGTAGAATCCTTAAAACTCTATGAAGTTTTAGAATTGTCGATTACTAAGACACCCGTTTCTTCTGCCTCCTTTAGTAAATTCATATTGTTAGCTTCTACTTTGTCAACTGTTACTAGAATGCTGTTCTTTAGATCCTTTACCTCGCTCTATGTATCTGTAGTCATTACAATGAAAGTTTGTACTGTTGTGTCGAATTGACGATTTGATTTGAAAATTTAATAATGTAATTTATCGTTGAAACTAACCCTTGTTTACTTCTATATATGTTTAATTAATATGTAATTAGTACATCAAATTATGTTCTTAATATGTTTTTCAATTTCCTTATAAAATATAACTATATATCATTGAAATAAAACATTATTAAAATTTAAAAAAATAATTTTATTTTATCACATCCTAAATATTTACACGACTGATCGCGTTTCTCGTCAGCTTCTTTTCAAACAATTGCAGTCGTTTATCATAAACCTAATGGTGAGCTTGTATTATTCGTATTACGATATGGATATATTATTCAATTTTCATGTCTTTTGCTAACCCTAATTTTTTATGTACTAATAACCCTGATACTATTTACTGCAATTCAATGCTTGAAAACTTAGACTTGGTTCAGATCATCAATGAACCGTCTATTTATACTGATCGACCAGAGCAATCGGTTGTTCTATCCTACGTTGAGAAAATAATTATACTATGTAAGCGTAGATACGTTACATATGATTACGAGCCTGAGTATAAGCATAAACCCTATACTACAGATTTTTATGCTTTTTTCATTATATCTACTACAGACGAGGTGAAGAATAGGTACATTTAACATGCGTATGCTACGATTATCTAATTTATAGTTTTCTAGACGTAATGTAATTTTGAACAGATTTTAACCCTTTTCGTTATATCTACTACCCTTGTAAGCGATTTCTACATATACGTTCTTATTGTTTATACACCATATAGATATTCGTAGCATCTAAAGTAAACTCTTATTTAAACGTTATTTTACAATATATCATACATTTCAGCAACTCGTATGATTATCCCACTCTATCGTAACCCAGTATGTAAGGACATTATGTTAAATACTATCTCATACATGTAAATAGTTACAACAACAAAATAGAAAAGTATACTTGAGGGTAAGAAAGAAGTCCTGGACGCGGCTATCTATAACATATGTCATATGTTTTGTAATACGTCTTTATAACTTTGAAACTATACGTGATTTCCTCTTACAATATCTCTAGTTATGAGAACCTTGAAGACTTAACCTGGAAAAATAAAACAGATAAATATTTTACTTTTTATTGAAACTAGTTAACTTATATTCTAACATATATATTTGAAACTAGACAACTTATATTCTAACATACAAATATACAACAACAAAATAGAAAAGTATACTTGAGGGTAACATTTTGTATAACCATTATCTTTTATTCTATAATACCTTCTTCTTTAAGCTCAGAAATAATTGAAATAATCTCATCCTAGTTTTCTAAACTACTGCTACCCCTCTGTTTTAAGGTATACAGTAGACGAAGCCTATCGACAACTTGATTCCGATACGGCGTTTTGTTTTTAGAATTTGAAATTGGTAGCTTGAGGTTAGAGCCTACGAATACATTTTTAGGACAGAACGTAGGGAGCAGAGTAAGTATAAAACAACATACATTCATACAAGAACGTTTATTGATACGAGTAGTTTCGATGCTACTTAAAACATAATACATAACTTAAATATATAATATCTATTAAAATAGACCAGACCAGACCAGACCAGACTAGACTAGACTATAGATGATAGACAGTAAAATCATGAACAATTATACCGTCTGTAATATAATAGAGCTTACTTGATATTTTAAAATTAGTGGCTGAATCTAATTATTACAGAAATTCAATTGTAGAAACTGAAGATGTAATCTTTAAAACATCTAAAGTTAGAAGTTTTTAGTAGTCAGGTTAGATTAATAGAGGGTGTTATAATCAAATCGTTTTTAGAAACTATTTGTTTTGTAAGATTGGCTCCGTAAGGAAAAACCACATAGCTGTAGTCTTGATTTTGAAATTGAGATAGCTCGGGACAAAACTATGAATACAAAGTTTAGAAGTTTATTTCAAAATTTTTGTGATAAAAAACATTAATTCTTCTTTACTTTACTTTAAAACCCAAAATTGCATGATAAATCAATATAATATTAATATAAATGATTAAATTAAATGAAGCAATCTAGGTTAGACCCCCAAAAATTATATTAAGGTTATAGATTTTAGACTCCGGTCGTTGCAAAGATTCAAGAATCTCTATTAAGATTAGTTCATAAAACATTTATTAGGTTAGAGCATGTAGCTACTTACAAAAAATCTCTATTAAGATTAGTTCATAAAATATTTATTACGTTAGACCATTGTAGCTACTTACAAAAACTTACATATTATATTAGTTGGGTTACAGTCTACGAATATATTTTAGGTTAGATTTAGATCGCGCGACCTAAATCTACCTACTTCAGTTTCTACAATTGAATTTCTGTAATAATTAGATTCAGCCACTAATTTTAAAATATCAAGTAAGCTCTATTATATTACAGGCCGTATAATTGTTCATGATTTTACTGTCTATCATCTATAGTCTAGTCTGGTCTGGTCTGGTCTGGTCTGGTCTGATCTGGTCTGGTCTGGTCTGGTCTGATCTGGTCTAGTGTAGTCTTATGAACCCTCTAGAGGTCGAATACAGGCGTATATATTCTGTATATAACCTCTTAGTTAATATAGTATTATATAAAATAATTAGATATAGTTATATTTACTATCTATTCTTTTAAACTGTTGTTATACCTACCATGTTTACTTTATAGTCGAGTATGTAGTACCATTATTAGTGTATACGAAATGTACTATTTTAATAGATATTATATATATATATATATATATATATATATATATATATATATATATATATATATAAGTTATGTATTATGTTTTAAGTAGCGTCGAAACTACTCGTATCAATAAACGTTCTTGTATGAAAGTATGTTGTTTTGTACTTACTCTGCTCCCTACGTTCTGCCCTAAAAATGTATTCGTAGGCTCTAACCTAATCTAACCTGAATTATATTCGTATGATCTAACCTGTGATGTAATAAAAAAAACAATAAGGTTACAGATTATTATTAATCATAAGAGTTTACTATAGATACGTTGAATAACCTACAAGAGTATATAGTATATTATTACATATCTGCGTATTTCGAAGCTATTGAAAATGTATGATGTATTGTAAAATAACGTTTAAATATGGCGAAACACAAAGGATGAGTAATGGTCATTACTTTTTAAATCAATAATTTTAACTTAGACGATCGTGTTTCTCGATAATATTCCGATGGTGATAAGAAGCATTGTAAGCTTTTATCTGTTTCCTATAGAGCAATTTTGAGTGTACCTTCTTCTTGTGGTAAAACTAATGCCTTGTTAGCTCTACTAATTAATGAAAACGAATTAAAATTTGAAAATATCTACCTATACGCAAGAAACTCATCCAGTTTTTGTAATTGATTGTTAAAGGCAGGTAGAGAGTTTTAAGGATTCTACTATAGACATTAGATTAGAGCTTGAATCGGTCAATTCACTTTCTGATTCAGCTAAACCATACTGCTTAATTTTACATGATTCGTTGATAGAATACAATACGTTTGCTGAAACTGTGACTAGACATATACATATACCATAATGAAGATTATTAAGCAAAAGAAGTCGCTAAATATATTTAACTTAGACGATCATGTTTCTCGATAATATTCCGATGGTGATAAGAAGCATTGTAAGCTTTTACCTGTTTCCTGTAGAGCAATTTTGAGTGTACCTTCTTCTTGTGGTAAAACTAATGCCTTGTTAGGTCTACTAATTAATGAAAACGAATTAAAATTTGAAAATATCTAGCTATACGCCAATAAATGAAAAACTATAAACTTGTTTTATCGTTTTTATTTATAAAATTTTAATAATAATATTAAATGTTTGCAATGTACAACATATTGATAGGGTAGGTGAATTGCAGGCATTTAGCAGGTCCGTGTTTCTAGCTGCGGATCCATAGGCTAGAAGAAGAATCAGAAAAAAAATATTAGGCAATGTTCACTGAATAGACTACCTGTTACAGTTCATACCTTATTCGTTTCGATAAACATACAGTCAGGATACGGTTGATATCTTTCTGTCTTTACTTTACCTAGGTAAACCAATCCTAGAGACAGAGTTTTATTCGATATCTTCTGGTTGAGATCGATCACTTTATCTTCAGTAAGTTTGTCGGCGAATCTTTTGGGTAGATATGTTATATGTTTTTCAGCGACAATGAACACAGCTCTGCGTCCGTCCCTGCAGGTGATAATTTTGATCTCTGATATCTCTGCTACTTCCTTCATGTTGTATTCATGCAATTTCTTGTCGGGTTTTGCTGTTCCGGCTGATTGGTTCTATTCGTTTAAAAATTCCATTTCTTACTGTAAGCAATCGTAAAACATTTACATATAGTTTAAAATATAAGCAACTGAAGATAAAACATACCTGCTTGATATATTTCAAATAAATTTGCAGGATACAGAATTATCAAACGATGATAATTTCGTGTCTTCGACTTCCTTGATACAGCAACCCGTTGGAATAAAAAACTATGTGGATTTCACGCAAATAGAAACTGCAGCCAGTCTATAACAAATTTCAAAATAAGTTTACACAACATCGTTAAAATAAAAGCAACTTACATGATTGATTTCAAATAAACAAATTATATTTCTTAATGATACGGAATTGTAGACGATCTAAAAAAGTTCAAATGATTAGTTTACATAAACAAATGTAGAACATTTACATATTATAGATATAGCAGGTAAATAGTAGTGGAAAGATCGTTAAACATAAAATCATAATAACTTACCTGATTAAATTAAATATACACTGTTAAACTCTGGATAGCTGTGTTGATAATAGTTGTTTTCTCTATGGAAACACTTTCGTACTGATTTGAGATATAAAAATTTTCTAAGCTTTATACTAATTTAAGTAACCACGTGACTGACTCACTGCTCGACGAACAACGTTTAAAATAACACAAAGAAATCTGTTATTATAAAAACACTTTGTCTTAAGTAACAATTATTGTTTTAAAAGTTAATGAAGCGTGAATCAAATCTCTATGATTCATTTGAAAGCAGAAATACTAAACAAGTGACTCCCTTTGTGTTATTCTGCATGAGCTAATTATAAAGAAACTTCAGGGAATCTCAGTCACTTGTTTAGTATTTCTGCTTTCAAATGAATCATAGAGATTTGATTCACGCTTCATTAACTTTTAAAACTGCAACAGAGATAATCCGACAGGTGATTGACAGTAGCTTTGATCTCTTAACAAATTATTTATAAAATCTAAATTCTTTTCAGTCATTCGTAAGAACGTTTGTTTATTTATAGTTGAAAGCAGTTTTAAAGAATGTTGAAAACAACATGGCTAATTAGTTTGTGTGTATTTTCATGCAAAACCATTTAGTTTGAAAGTTATTTCTTAAACAGTTTTAGCTATAGATAATGTTTTTGAATTTTAAAAATAATGCTTTACAGTGTTCTATATTCTTAAGGAGATTCACTTGAATAAAATTTTAGGAAATCATAACGACCCTAATTGTTTTCTTTCAAACTAAATGTTTATGCCGTATATTTAAACAGGTCTAATGCACCAGAGCTAATCCGACAGTTGATTGACAGTAGCTTTAGAGTTACTTTTGTATAGTTGAAAATAAATTTTTATTATTAAGTTTCTACATATTAAATTATTTTCGCAGAATTACATGATGACCTGTAGATAAATATCAAATAGGACTGATTTATTTTAAAATAAATTTATGAGAGAGAGATGACAAATAATATATAAAAATGAGATGTACAATTAATTTAATTCGCGCATGCATATGAGGAATGAGAAAGGAGATATGTAAATGATACACTGAATTAATTTAATTCACGCATGCATATGAGGAATGAGAGAGGAGATATGTAAATGATACAATGAATTAATTTAATTCGCGCATGCATATGAGGAATGAGAGAGGAGATATGTAAATGATACCGTGAATTAATTTAATTCGCGCATGCATATGAGAAATCATATATGTAAATGAGAGAGGAGATATGTAAATGATACCGTGAATTAATTTAATTCGCGCATGCATATGAGGAATGAGAGAGGAGATATGTAAATGATACCGTGAATTAATTTAATTCGCGCATGCATATGAGAAATCATATATGTAAATGAGAGAGGAGATATGTAAATGATACCGTGAATTAATTTAATTCGCGCATGCATATGAGGAATGAGAGAGGAGATATGTAAATGATACCGTGAATTAATTTAATTCGCGCATGCATATGAGAAATCATATATGTAAATGAGAGAGGAGATATGTAAATGATACCGTGAATTAATTTAATTAGATCAATTAATTTAATTAGCGCATTTAATTCGCGCATTTAATTAGACCACGCCTCATTTGAATATTAATTAGATCGCGGGTCATTTGCATAAAAAGAGTGGGGGTCTGGCCAAGTGGGGCAATGCCTACAATGAATTTTAGTTCGTATAAGATTAACGGTGACGCGTATCTATTTAATAAATACAACTTTTACAGTCTTTTAATAGATTACCTCGTTGGTGTAGTGGATGCATTGGCTGACTACCATTCGAGCGGTCCCCGGTTCAAATCCTGTTGGCTCCATTGGTTTTTTATAAAAAATATAGCGGGTTGCCTATCAACAGGCGCATAGAAATCTACTATACCGATCATATGACGTCACCGATAGATGGCATTAGTAGTACTAAAAATTTGAATCTAGGGCGGGAAATCCTAGATGACAAATTGAAAATGACAGATACAAAATGGCAGATATGTTCGCGCATGCATATGAGAAATTATATATGTAAATGAGAGAGGAGATATGTAAATGATACCGTGAATTAATTTAATTAGATCAATTAATTTAATCGCGCATTTAATTCGCGCATTTAATTAGACCACGCCTCATTTGAATATTAATTAGATCGCGGGTCATTTGCATATTAATTAGAGCAATAAATTTAATTCGCGCCTCATTTGCATATTAATTAGAGCAATCAATTTAATTAGAGCAATTAATTATGCTAATTAGGTTCCCACGGTCATCAAAATTTTCCCACGCTCAGGTGGCCCCATACCTACTAAACGCAACATTTTTTCGTAAAAGTTGATACAATGGCTGCAATTTGGTACTTAAATGATCCAAAAATTTAGCATAAAATGTTACCACTCCCAAAAAAGCTTTAACCTCCGTAATATTAGAAGGTACTTTCATATTAAGAATTGCCTCTATTTTTTGTTTATTCGTGTGTATTCCAAATTTATTTATTGTAAACCCCAGAAAAACTAATTCCTCCTGACCAAAACATATTTAACTGAATTCTAAAATTGTATTTTTTTAATCTCTCAAAAACTTTACATACAACTTCCATATGTGTTTCTTCATTTTCCGACGCTATCAAGATATCGTCTAAGAAAACTACTGTGTTTTCAAGACCTGCAAATACTTGTTCCATAATTTTTTGGAAAATTCCAGGACTTGAAGCTACCCCATAAGGTAATCGATGATAAGTAAATAAACCCTTATGGGTATTAATGGTAACTAATTTTTGTGATTCGATATCTAATGGAATTTGTGCATAAGCTTGCGAAAGATCAATCTTACTAAATATAGCACAATTTTTTAGATTTATTAATAAATCTTCGAGTTTGGGTAAAGGATATCTTGCAATATTTAAATTGGGATTAAGTGTGACTTTAAAGTCGCCACAAATTCGTACTCCCACGCCACCCTTTTTAAGTACGGGTACAATCGGCGTAGCCCATTCACTGAATTCTACAGGTGATAAAATTCCACATTTAACTAAATTATTTAATTCATTTTCCACCTTTTCTCGTAAAGCTATTGGCAAAGATCGTGCTTTACAAAATACCGGTTTTGTATCTGGTTTTAAGTTTAATTTAGCTGGTTCACCATTAAATTCTCCTATTTCATCTTTAAAAAGATTGGGAAATTTAGAGAGTAAATGTTTGGAAACCCTATCGGAAAATTGTACGACAGAAATATTAAATAACTTATCTATAGAAATACTTAATTTTGTTAACCAATCACGTCCAATTAATGGAGGTCCGCCGTTTTTAATAACAAAAAGTTCCAAATTACGGGACTCGCCATTGTTTAAGGTGCGAACTTGAACATTAATAAAACCCAGAACATCAATTTTATCGCCAGTATAAGAACGCAGTTTTAAACTAGATTTCCTTAATGCATAATTTCTTAAATACTTTTGATAATCATAGGCGGAGAGAACTGAAACAGAACTTCTAGTATCGACCTGCATACAAAATAATTTGTTATTAATAAACAATTTAATCTCAAAAGGACGATCGTTTGGCGTTTTAATTTGATAAAGTTCTTGCGAAGAATGCAAATCAATTTCACGTAATTCACTATCATCACAAACTTCACTCGCACATGAATCCACTACTTGTAGATTGTTAACTTTAGATAACTTCTTACCTTTCGATTTCTGATGATTTTTGGAACGGCAGATACTCCTCACATGGCCTCGTACACCACAGACATGACAGATGGCCCTTTTGAAAAAACAGTTACTTGATTTGTGATTTGATTTTCCACAATGTAGGCAACTTCGTGATGCCGATCTGCTTTGTTTCTTTGTATCTACCGACTCTTGGTGATGGATTTGCCCCGTTGACGATCCTGCGGTGGCAGTTTCAATTAAATTCGCGTTAATTTCTGCTGCTTCCATTCCCAGTGTGATGTGAACAGCTTTACTGTAATTTAAATTTTCCTCAGACAACAATCTCTGTCGAGTTATGTCGCTCTTGATACCAAACACCAGCTGGTCCCGTAGGTTTTCTTCTAAGGATGTTGTAAATTCGCATGTTTTTGCTAATTTCTTCATTGCGGCCAGGTATTCCGCTACTGATTCCGCCGGTTGCTGTTTCCTTTGACGAAATTTAAATCTTTCCGCCACAACCGATGGTTGTGGTTGTAAATGATCTTTTACTATTTTAATCAGCCTTTCGTAAGAACAAGCTTGCGGTTTGTGTGGGTTACATAAATCGACCATCAATTCAAACGTTGGATCACTAACTGCGGCGATTAAAGTGGGAACTTTACGTTCATCCTTAAGGCTCTTGCCCACCAAAATATTGGCATATGTTAAGTATATGGGAGCATTTTTTTCTCTTTACATAGTTTCTTTGTGAATTGAAACATTATACTATATTTTTTCATGTATATAATAACAAGTTAAAGCTCTCTATGAGGTATTTTTTAAATTTTAGTTTTAGTTTTCTTTATAAAAAAATAAAAACGTCATAACGTTTTTTACTTTTCTTAGCTTTATTTGTCAAGATAGAAACTTTTTCCTTTACCATTGAAGAATACTTTTAATAGTCCAGCTAGGTATGAGCTTATTATTTTTTCGAAACTAATATTCTCTCGGATATTTGATATTAAAAAACCTGAAGTTAGTCCACCCATCAAACACATTTCTTATAGAAACAACTGCGGAAACATTGCTTAACGACACACTGTACGCTATATTTTATTATAACAATCGCAAGTATTGTGTGACCTTGATGTACATGGTTTAAAATACGCCCTTTGTTATGGTAGTCCGATCATAATCGACTATTCTCGGTATGGTTTGTCACTGTTGTGAGATATACCTTACCAACTTTAAATTTCACTAATAACTATCTCAGACCGCAATTGCGGGCCATCAACGGGAATTCCTGCATGTGTGCACCAGCGGTAAATTGCCGACAATCGATTTATTTATTTTTATGCAGTGGTTATAATATAAAATGGAAACTGCTGAATTACATATTATGTGCGACTATTTATTACTGCTTTAACATTTTTACAAAATAGTTCATTATTTGCGTTGTTCGAGACGAAAGCTTGTTTCTTAAATAATAATCATTATTTAAAACTGTACGCATCCTCAAATACTAACAAAAAGTAGCAAATGGGAAATCCATGTGTGTCGATCAGACTAACAAGAGAATTTTAATAAAATTCTTTTCAAAAACATAAAATTTAAAAGTCTCGTCTAATAAACAAAAACTTATGTAAATTGAAAAGATTTCTGTATAAATAGCAAACACACATGTCATTTATGAGCCGATAAATACGAGGTGTTAAATAATTTGTCTGTTAAATTGTAAAATTTATAAATTGTGTAATTACAATAAAAACTTACTACAATTCTACAAAATTTTTAAAATTAAAGTCGATGCAATTCGGTATACAAACTCACTTTTATCACGGGCGATAATATTTGCTGAAATAAATGACGTTGTTAGGACAATGATCATAAAACCGTTTCCTGGCAATCCCACAAAAAGAAAATCAATTGGAGGTAAGTCCGAAGGTAAGTAAACGAATCGATTGTCTCCAGACTATCAATCCAGTGTCGAACAAAAAACGCATCTTTATAACGTCTTACATGAACAGTGTAATGCGGTGGAGCACTATCCTGCTGAAACCAGATGTTTTCCTCAGTCACGTGTATCGGATGGCCCCGTTAAGCAGTCGGTCCCAGCAACCACGCAAGCACTTACGTATGGTTATCGTGAAGAATACACTTCGCCATATACCACGAACAAATATGTATACTTCTATTAGTGGAGTAATGTTACGTTTATATCTCGGAATCGGTTGAAACTACTCGGATTTTAAATCTTGTAAATATAAAATAGTAAAACTTCTATAGGTTAGAGGCTACGGTGAAACTCGGAAACCTAAATATTTTCCAAGTGGTCCAGTACTGGTTGCTGGACCATCTAAAAAAAGGATGTTTGTGTGTTATCACCCCTAAGTATTGGTAGTTCGAAACCACTATTAATTTATTTTTATTCCTTTTGCTTTAAATATGGCAGTCATATTTGTTTTGTGGTGAACGACGTTTCTTGCAGTTTTTTTGTGTAAATGAAAATCTCGATATTTCAAGAACGTTGAACGTAGAGATCTGTGGTAAGAACCGTTGTATTGTTCAGACTTACATAAGACTAAACATAAGCTTTGTAAGATGCTTCGTTATGGATGTGCAATTTAAATCCGAAATTGAACACCTTTTTGCTAAATTTTCGCTATTTAGAGTTCCACATTTCCAGGAAAGGGAAAGTCTCAGGGCTTGTTTTTTTTAAGAAGGCACACAGCTAAGAATAGTTTGTTTAAAATATTTGAAATTTCAAACTTCACTGTTTTGGTGTTTACGGACCTCTGAAATTCTTGTTTTCTCCATATTTGGACAACTTGGGAACTCAATATCTCTGATAGGTGTGGATGGATTTTTTGCAAATCAAGCAATATATGATGGCAAACTGTGGCAAGAATCTTAACTTTGACATGATGTAAGACCAGAGTTATGCTCATGTTAGCTCATACAATTTACATGAATTGGGAGGAAGGTCGATCACGGAAGAAAATACAAGGAGAAAGTACCCTTATTATATTAATACCTTTAGTTATCACTGCAAGGACTTTGAACAATAGCATATGACTATGTAATAATAACAACAATAATAATTTTACTTTCTCAAACCAATAAAATATTGCTCCAACCGGGAAATGTAAGTTGACCAGTTTTGCTGACCTAATTTAAATTTGGAAATTTTTCCAATTGACATATTAATTTATTAAAATTCGCGAGTTTAATTAATTTAATATCCTCGTCGCCACTGTTGTAGGTATCTTAACGTGATAATACGTTAATAAATATTATTTAAGGTAACAAACACACAATAAGACGATTGGAGTTGAACTGATTTATTTTAAATGTATTTACAATGCATACATGCGATAGCGGTATCGCTCAAAACCAAACCTGACAAATAAACATATTTTCAATATATTACAACAATAAACAAGATTTATTTGTAACTTCTTTTATAATTTACAAGTTTTCAAATATGGTTCCACCATCGTATACTATATGAATCCAACAGAACAGAGTCGAGAAAATTTTTAGAATTTTTTTAAATTTAATCTTAATTCCATCATTATTGATAATCTCTCCATCTTAAAACTTCAGTAAAACATTAACATTCAGTAAATGTTATGTGTATGTTACCAGTGTGAATTAACATGTGTCTTTTAAGACAATGACTTAATGAAAATTTGTAGTTGCCAGCTGGGGCTGTCAGCAACATAGTATTCTGCTATGTGGCCATGAACCAATCCTACTATTGCAGCGCATTAACAGAACCTCCTAAAGGGCATGCATGAACCACCGTTGCTAGTCATAAATTAGAAGATTTGTAGTCACATAAATTATACTAAAATGGTTTCTCACCAATGTGAGTTAAAATGGGTTGTTTAAGATTACCACTTTCAGAAGATTTGTAGTCGCACAAATTACACTTCAATGATTTCTCACCAGTATGAGTTAACATGTGTTGTTTAAGATGACCACTTTGAGAACATTTGTAATCACACAAATTACACTTAAATGGTTTCTCACCAGTGTGAGTGCGCATGTGTTGTTTAAGATTACCACTTTGAGAAAATTTGTAATCACACAAATTACACTCAAATGGTTTCTCACCAGTGTGAGTGCGCATGTGTGTTTTAAAAGCACAACTTAGAGAAGATTGGTAGTCACACAAATTACATTGAAATGATTTCTCACCAGTGTGAGTAAAAAAGTGTTGTTTAAGATTACTACTTCGATAAGATTTGTAGTCACATAAATTACACTCTAATGGTTTCTCATCAGTATGAGTTCGCATGTGTATTTTAAAGTTACCATTTTTTGAGCATTTGTAGTAACACAAATTACACTCAAATGGTTTCTCACTAGTATGGGTATGCATGTGTGTTTTAAGAGCAGACCTTTGTGAACATTTGTAATCACATAAATTACACTCAAATGGTTTCTCACCAGTGTGAGAGCGCATGTGTGTTTTAAGATGACCTTTTACAGAACATTTGTAACCACATACATTACACACAAATGGTTTCTCAGCAGTGTGAATTCGCTTGTGTGTTTTAAGATGAGCTTTTACGGAACATTTGTAATCACATACATTACACATAAATGGTTTCTCAGCAGTGTGAATTCGCATGTGTTTTTTAAGACTACCACTTTGAGAACATTTGTAGTCACATAAATTACACTCGAATGGTTTCTCACCAGTGTGAGTTCGCATGTGTATTTTAAGTGCAGAACTTTCGGAACATTTGTGATCACATACATTACACACAAATTGTTTTTCAGTAGTGTGGGATTGCATGTGTCTTTTAAGATTCCATTTTTGAGAACATTTGTAGTCACATAAATTACACTCAAATGGTTTCTCACCAGTGTGAGTTCGCATGTGTCTTTTAAGATCACCTCTATGTAAGGATTTGTAGTAACACAAATTACACTCAAATGGCTGCTCACCAGTGTGAGTTAACATGTGTTGTTTAAGAATATCACCAGTCCAGGTTTTGTAGTCACATAAATTACACTCAAATGGTTTCTCACCAGTGTGAGTTCGCATGTGTGTTTGAAGATCACGACTTTGACAAGATTTGTAGTCACACAAATTACACTTAAATGATTTCTCACCAGTGTGAATAAACATGTGTTGTTTAAGATTACCACTTCGAGAAGATTTGTAGTCACATAAATTACACTCAAATGGTTTCTCACCAGTGTGAGTGCGCATGTGTAATTTAAGTGTAGAACTTTGGCAACATTTGTAATCACATACATTGCACACAAATGGTTTTTCAGCAGTGTGGGATTGCATGTGTTTTTTGAGACGCCACTTTTGAGAACATTTGTAATCACATAAATAACACTTAAATGGTTTCTCACCAGTGTGAATTCGCATGTGTCTTTTAAGATCACCACTATTTGAGCATTTGTAGCAACACAAATTACATTCGAATGGTTTCTCACCAGTGTGAGTTAACATGTGTTGTTTAAGATTATCACTAGTCAAGGTTTTGTGGTCACACAAATTACACTCAAATGGCTTCTCGCCAGTGTGAGTGTGCATGTGTGTTTTAAGATCACGACTTTGAGAAGTTTTATAGTCACACAAATTACACTTAAATGATTTCTCACCAATGTGAGTAAACATGTGTTGTTTAAGATTATTACTTCGAGAAGATTTGTAGTCACATAAATCACACGTAAATGGTTTCTCACCAGAGTGAGTAAACATGTGCGTTTTAAGATAAGAATAATGAGAAAATTTATAGTCACACACTTTACACTCAAATGGTTTCTCACCACTCTGATTTAACAGGCATCTTTTTTTACTATCACTATTGGCTTGTGTGGGTTCTTGTGAGGTACTAGAGTTATGGAACAGATTTTCGGATTTCTTCGAATATGAGTCAATCTCATCCATTGAATTAGAATCTTTCATTATTTGTGATTTGATCTCCAATTCTTCTTTGATTGCTGTTAGTTCGTCATCCATTGTATCAGTAATATTTAAGGTACTATCACAATCTGCAGCAAAAAATAACAGTACTAAAATTGATGATTTACTTTTATCTATGACATAATAACTTTAATAACTGTATTATGATATATAATTATTGATTGTTACTGATCTTTACTGAATACTAGTCATTTATATGTGATAATTTGCAAATTATGCTATAAATACTATTAATGAAGATGTAATTTTTCTGAGCGCAAAATAAATTATAACAAATTGTCGACAAAGTATATGAACCTACATTAGCGTTTAAAGACAAAATACTCAAAAATTAAACAATAATAGCAATAACTTACAAAGCAATTACGTTTATTCAATCCAAAAACTTCAATCAAACAGCAGCTGTCGGATTAAAATCTAGATTAAAGAGGTGGATCTAGATGGCAAAGACAATGCTGTCTGATTTAAGCTAAGGATTTAAGCCACAAACTGCGCATCTGGCGGATTGGGGGGTAAATAAAAGGTGAGCAGTTTAAACATGACCAACTACTATTAAATGTAAACATTGAGCGCATTCAGCGAGTTACAGCGCTGCAGCGCCGTAGATTAGAATCTCTCTGAATGGTTTCAGTCGGTTGGTTGGTGAAATGTCAATTCTTGAAGCGCTTTGCTGAAGCAATCCGGCATTGTTCAAGCGTACTTATTTTCCGCTGCACGTAAGCGCTTTATGACAGCTGTAAATAAACAGCAACAGTTTATTTCCAGTGAATATTGATTATACAGCATTGTTGATTCCATTAATATTTCCCATTATAATATCAACTTCGTCGTTATACACTATATTTTCAATCATATTTAACGCTATTTGTGCTTTCAAAATATCAATAATTAATATTAATGAATTTGCTGTTTGAGGTTAGGGGTTAGGAGTCAAACTAAAGGCACTTTTTTTAACAGCCGATCGGTGCAGTCCAGCCAACATAAAGCGCTGTAGCAAAGTGCGTGAATGTAACGCTTTATAGCTTTCTTTGTCTGAATGCGCTAAATATGGCCATCTCAAGCGGTCTAGAGTCACTCTATATTACTTATAAGAGTTGAGCCAACGCGAATGTCAATCCGCCATTTTGGATTCAAAAATATACATTGCAAAAATTATTGGTTATGTTTGCCTGGCAAATGTCAAATGTTTCATAACCTGGCATTTATTTCATTATAATTTACCATAGCTTATTTGAATTGATTAATATATGTAATCAAGTTCCTAAATAGAGAATATATATTCATATTTTATTTGCAAAATTGAGAAAAGAAGAAACTACTCTCAGCTACAAAAAAAACTGTTAATGTTTCTTGTGCTCTAGTAAGTCAATTTCCATTTGAATTCATTCTGTAATGAAAACACTTGAAAAGCAGTTAAAATATTTTGCTGTATTAAATCGTTTTATTTCAGAGTTATTACTCAGTAACATATTTTGCATATTTTATCAAATGGGCCGACTAAGAAAGATATTTTTAACTTCAAACTATTGACTGATAAGTTTTTTGTAAAGAATTCTCGACCACCTATTACACTAGTCTTCGAAAAAATATATGGATACATTGAGGCAATAACATTTTGTGTTAAATAAATTTGTAGAATAAGAGAACTATTCTGGAACGTGGAGACAATGCATAATTAGAAGCAAGACTCCATATTACTTGTGAATTACAGCTTGTACCTATCGAGATCAATCATGCAAAACTAAATGATCTTCAAGCCCTTTGTGAAGTATTATCTAATCGAGAACACCGTGGTTTCTATGATATTCTGGACACTAATGAAGACCCAGGTGACATTGTCGAGGACGACAACAGCAGTGCTTACACATATTTTTTCTTTCATGCTAGAGATATGAATCTTTTATTTAAAAAAGACCGATATATTCTAATTAGAATGTATCTTATGTTTAATAAAAAAAATAAATCTGTTTTGCAAATTTTCGTCAAAAACCAGATTTTTTGATTGTGTAAGAATGTTTCATAAGCTGCACATAGTTCCAAATAATAAAAATTCTGGCCTTATATTAGTTTTTGGTTCTCCTAAGTGTTGTAGTTTTTTGACAAATGCCGTATTTAACACCAACCCTTCAATTGCAATTTATATTTCTTAAAAACTTACAATAATACATAAAAACTCTTCGATTTACTAAACATCATATTATTTGTCAAATTAAGGGCGACCTTTTCACCACCTTGTAACTTTATTTGGCAGTTAATTGTTATGGATACAATTTATTTATTCTATGGATACAATTGTAGAAACAGTTGTAACCATAGCAAGTAACTTCCACATAAATTTATGAGGAAGTGAAAAGACCTTGCCCTATTATTACATAATTTTGTGTGTATATATATATATATATATATATATATATGCCCTATTATTACATAATTTTGTGTATATATATATATATATATATATATATATATATATATATATATATATATATATATATATATATTGGTTTAATCGACGTTGTCGGACCCGCTATATGGTAGGGTCTTTAGTAGACCCGCATTTTTTTATTTTTAAAATGTGTATATTTTACATAATATTGATCTATTTCTGATAAGCAATATTTAAGATCCTCGAAGGGTAAAAATTAATGAAAAAAAATATTGATGATATTTGACAGTCGTTCTTGAACCCGATACATATTACAGTTTTTACAGACCCATTTGTATAATTTTAAGCAAGCCTACCTACCCTACCGAACCCAGCAACGTTGCCGAATGTATCAGAGATAAAATTACGATTGACGTAATGATTTCGGGATGCTAAGCACATAAGTGATCTTTATTTTTGTTGATTTGTTCGTAAATTCCATAAATATGTTAACCTTAAACGTAGAAAAATTAACTTTTTCCGTAAAACGATGTAACTCTAAAAATTATTATTAACATGAGAAAATAGCATTGAGCCTCTTTTGTTCTAAAATACATAAGGTTTATGCAAATAATTGTTTTTTAATAATTTGTTTTTAAATCATTTATTTTAACATGATTATTTTTGTTTACAAGAATACAATTGAAAGTTTCGAAGACACGTCATGTATATGTGTTTTGAGAAAATAAATGTTATAACCAAATCTTTTGACCTCCTGAACATTTTACTGTTATGTTTTTAGCACAAATGAACAGTTTCTAAGATATGTATATTTTAATGCCACGGTAACAGTTCAGTCAAATTAGTAAAAATAGAGGGGAATTGAGGTAGATCCTTGGATTTTTGATAGGCCTTCTTTGTGATATGTTAAATAACCCCTTAAAAGTTACTACTCAAAAGTGGTGAACCAGAGAAGCTGATGAAGGTAAGCTATGCCCCCACATGATTTTTACTGTTTTTTCAGAAACTATTAGTTTTATCAAAATGGAGCCAGTTAGGTAAAATAGGATTTTATTTAACTTTCATACCAAAAAGCTAAGAAAACTTTGTGCATGTTGTCTTGTTTCTGTGTAATCGAAAAACGATCATATGTCAAACAGACAAATAATTTGTGTCGGTACATATTATACGAGATGCTTCGAGCATAACTTTGTGTGATTTGATGTTCATCATGAAATAGCTATGGAAATCTCGTTGAGCATCGAACGCGATCCTGGTTCAGTCTTCTTCTATCTCAGCATCTCCAGCAAAATCTACGAGGCGATATTATCATTATTATTGGGGCTAGTCATATGGTAATTCTAGTATTGGCAAGATACATTTTAGGGGTATACCCTGTACTAATCAATCTTTTTAGTGAACCTAAAACCTACAGGGTACTTCAGGGTTTTTGGATCTTTCTTACTTCGTTCTTTATATTGATATTCGTATCGAGTAATTCTTTTCTTGAGTGGTTTTTGTTTTAGATTTCTAAGTTCACGACTTAATTCCACGCCTGCTTTAAAATGTAGCTAGATATTTAACATTAAATGAGACTTCACCCATTTTATATGTAGGATATCTCGAGCAGATAATGCCAATTCGTGAGGGTCAATGCCTTTGATCAAAATAGGCCATTAAGCACAACATATCTATATTCAAAAATGAAATGTTACAAAGCTATAGACCTTCAAAATAAAAAAGTCCAAAATGCAATTTGGATAAAATTCTGTGTTCAAGGACAGTTGTTATTAGAACATACATTAGTCTTATTTTGTGCTTGTGGTAGCTGTAGCGTACCCGCTGCCGCTAGATACGGAATTCTGTGCTAGTGATATGTTTAATGAATACACCATTGAATGCAAAATTTAATTCTTCACAAAACAGGTATACTTGACCCAAGTCGAATAGTGACAAGTCAAATAATGCTCTATAAAATGCAGAAAGAAAATAAAGGTAAAACGTCATGCAGTATGACGTACAAACGAAGTAAGAAAGATTTCAAAACAAGGTGAAATGCCCTATACAATTTGGTTTCTATAAAATAATTGTCCAGTACAGGGTATTCTCCTAAAGATATTCTTTTTACTGCAAAATTATCATAATAGTACAACCAACAATAACAACAACATTGCTTCATGAATTTTGCAGAAGTGATGCTAAGGTTGCACTGCGAACTCAACATTTTTGTTCTTAGCTAAGTACTTGATGACGAATACAAGATCGCAATAAGTTATGTTCTAAAGTTGCTCCGTCAAATGTATTGGTAGAAATTGTTGGTCTACATACAGGGTGTTTGACTCAACTTTCGTATAAATTGCATGTGTGATAGTATTCATCAATAGGAACAAAAAATTCTTTTTGTGTTTACGCAAATCGACAAAAATTTGCTAAAAATGTCAATTTTTGGGAACTGCTGGAAATTATAGTCAAAACAAACTGCGACATCACCTAGCAGCAGCTGCGTCAATGTATTAGATAGGCACATCCAGCTCCAAGTGTGATTCTTAGACCAGTGACCTGCTACCCACTTTTCAAAAACCATTCTTTTTTCGGTTATTATGAAAGATAGACACTAATGATTTTCAGCTTTTTTGTTGCATTTTATGTGTACTACCACCTATTCAGAGGATACGAATCTTAAGTGAAACATCCTGTATGATATATATTCATGCGTCAATTAAATAAGCTTTATTTTATCTAACCCACTTAACAACCAGTCCATAAACCTAACAGTTTTTGAAAATAAAACGACAAAATCCATCTTGGGGTGTGGTTTAATATTGATATTTTACAAAGTTCAGGATATTAGCTACTCGTAAACATAAACAAATCAAGCATAAAGTCATTTTCAAGTTTAGCTGACGAAAATACACTACATTTGATTAGTTTAACCTAGATTAAAAAAATAGCAGTTTCTAATTTTACTGTGCGTTTATACAGTTACAAGAAAATTATGGAATGTTCGATCCCTACTTTCTGTTTAATGAATTTGAAGGTACAAAACAGTATACACTATATGGTGGTTAAGTGTCTTTAACAGAAACGTCGAAAGGTAATGAAGAAAAGAAGAAGTTTTTTCAAACCTTGCTCAATTCCGTTATAGTGCACTTGTACTAAGTTAAAGATCAATTTTTATTGTATTCTGAAATAGCTATTTGTGAATTGGAATATGTATTATATTGTTAGTGACGAATTGTACACCAGAGATTTTCTGATTACATTTGAAATACATGTAGTTCTAAATATAACAGGCGCAAATCATATTAGTCCACCCTGTTTCATTTTTGTTAAAGAACGTCCCACAGAATTTATTCCGTTTATCTTTTGTTCTATGAGGTGGCCGTTTCTTGTTGCTATAGTGAAGTACTGCTACTGCATCTACCCCATACCAATGTTCATTAAATTCAATTGGGGGTTGCAACATACACTGCCCCTCCGAACGTTTTGAGTGCTCTGTTTCCATTAAAAGTTCCATTAAGTAATCTTACAAATTACAGACGAGAAAGTTTTCCTTCAGCGTTTTAGCAAAAAGTCACAAATGATGCTCAACTTAGTTCGCCCATTTTAATTTTTGATAAAGAACACCTCACGATTTTTACCCTGAATGGTCTACGACGTTGTTATTTATTGGTGGTATATAGTACATATCGTCGCCGTTAATGCATATGAACTTAATTCTTTGAAATGTTGTAACTAGCTATGTTGCTAGTTGCGATTTCAAAGAATTCATCATGCCATCTGTAACAAAGTTTTTATAAGCATTTAAACCGCGCTCCTGGAAAATTGCTACAAAATAGTTCCGCTAGTATGCATTAACGTCGACGATATGTATGAGTGAGTACTGTGATCCAGTGATATGTATGTGTGCGTGTAGTATCCAATGCAACAAATATAAACAAGGAGTCAGAAAATAATTCAGAAACTAAATAGTTCAAGCATTCATTCTCTCATCTTAACAGTAAAAGAATAAAGCATTCATTAACCACAAACAGTCTTTCAAACAAACAAACACAGAAGATATTACATGTGGTGACCGCCGACTTTAATTGAACACGCAACAATCTGTCAAGAAACTTACACTTGTAAGCATACCATTCAAGATACCAGGATCCTATTTATGAAGCAGATGTCGAGAAATCAATTAGCATAATTCCAGTAGAGGATCAATACTCAGCACCACCACTACCATAAGTGATAATCTATCTGAAGTCACGGTTGTATAAAGTTTTTTCTGTTCTAAATTTTTCTGCCATCAAAGCAGACTATCTACAGCATTTAAAGAAAGTATTTCAACGCCTATATCATTACGGTTTACTATCAAATTAAAAAAAAGCAATTTTTAAAGCCAAAGAACTAACTTGTCTCGACCACACAGTGAACAGTGATGGAGTTACGTCGCAAATTTCAAAAGGAGAAGCTATTCATAACTTTCCAATCCTTAGAATGCAACAAGAATTATGCCATTTCGTTGCCATAGATTGTCGATTTAAACCTGAGCTAAACCTATTTATTCCAGAAAAAGTTTCAGAACCCTACAAGAAACCCACACAACAGTGTGTCGCAAAACGTATAATTACAAATCGGTTGTTGTGAACTTCAATAAACGGTCGTACCAAAAATTCGTTACTTCGTGTGATCGGGAACACAGGGAATACATAGCAGATAAGCTCGAATGCAGCCCATTACAAATCCTTATCTTTTTTTGTGCCGTTTATGTATAGAACGTTCGCAATTACTTTTTGTTACCTGTTAGACATATATGTGTACATACATTTACTATTTTCCTTTTATGTTGCATATACGATTATGATCCAACCAACAACCTACAAGTCCAACAGAATCCTCATACGTTCCTCTTAGGTTAAGTTTTGTAGTTTTTAGTTATTTGCATTTTGCAACGAGCCCTAGAATTTAGAATCTGCTGTCTTAATTTTAACCGTTTTCAATTATCTCATTCGATTCTCACGTTATTCTTATTAGCGCATTTCTATAGGTTAAGTTCTTATTATTGTAACGAACATTAACATTAAGAGCCCTGCACTAACTTTAATCAATTGTAAAACCAGCCAAAGAAAAAACGCGGTTTTTTACGTATCTATCAAGTTGCTTTACAATCACAACCGCATCTTATGCGTACATTCACTAGTTCTTTCCAATCCTGTCCTCAAGCAAGCTGATGGAGACTTTTTCTGCTGGAAAACTTCTAAAACCCAAGGGAGCAATAAATGTGATGATCACCGTTGCCTTGGATACTTTGTAGTATCCAAGGAATCGAATGTAAACGAGGGATCAGAAAATAATTCAGAAACCAAATAGTTCAAGCATTCATTCTCTCATCTTAACAGGAAAAGAATAAAGCTTTAATTAACCACAAACAATCCTTCAAACAAACGCACAAAAAAGATATTACAGTACTTTAATACTAAAAAAGTTCTTGAAATTTATCGTTTGATTACTACGGAAAACGACATATGTACTTTTCCACCTTATTTGGAAACCATCCACTTTCCCCAGAAATTAACTTTTCCGTATTATGTTGCGTTGTCTCACTTGTTCGAAAATCCTGTTAACCTTACTCTAATCATTTATATAAAAAATGAATTCAGTTATAAAGTCCTACTTAAAGATACCATTGATATGAACACATGGATTGTAGGTATTAATATATGCTTTCAATCATACAAATATAACTTTATAAACTTATATCACTCTCCAAACTCTAGTGATGCTCAATTTCTAATGAAACTTGAAAATTTGTTTGATGTATACTATGCTAGTAGATCAGAGACCTTACTAATTATCGGAGACTTTAATATTGACCTATTAAAGGATTCATATTATGAAAATAGGCTAAGATCTTTAATTAAAAATAATGGACTACATCAGATTATCGACCAACCTACAAAAATCACTAAGGACAGTGCTACACTCATAGATCTTCTTGTATCTAATGAAAAAACCATTGATGTCCAGGTACACCATGTTCCAAAAATAACCGATCACTCAATAATAACTGTAAATGCAAAAGTGAAAGAAAAATATGAAGAATATATAATACAACACAGAGACATGAGCAACTTCAATGAAATGCAATCAACTAGCAGAAACATTAGTTAAAACCATAATGGACACACTAAACAGGCATGCTCCAACTGTTAAAAAACCATTAAATGTCAATGGAATTGTAAGCGTTGGTGAACTCCAGAAATAGCCTTGGAAATTGAAGAAAGGGACAGATTATATAAAAGAGCAATCTTTACACAAGAAGAAAGTGATATCAATAGGTATAGACAACAAAGAAATGGAATTACTAGTTTGATCAGGAACCACAAGAGAAATTATTATCAAGAAAAAATAGATGATATGAAAAATAACTCAACAGAAATGTGTAAAACAGTTAAAGAATTAATTAAAGGAGGCCATAACAGACAAAAAAAGGAATGTATTATTTTTGACAATGAGTTAGAAAAAAAGGAAATTCAAATTGCAGAAAAATTCAATATTTACTTTATTAACAGCATGCAACAAATTATTACATTAACAAATTTAACCCAAATTGAAACTGATTTAAGCCACATTAATGTACATCAATGGAAGTTCGAAAAATTTTTACCAATAGAGTTTTTGGAGTTAAAAAAAATTAGAAACAATTTACTAATAAGAATAGTAGTGTCGATGGTATTACAGTAAAGATTCTTAAATTAGCTTAAATGTAATAGGACAGAGATTTTTATATATTATTTTTTAAACATTTAATAATATTTAAAATAAAAACCGAATATACCCAGAGCACATTTTAAATGAATCACTATTCGTAGAAGATGTTCATGATCATAATACTAGAAGTAGAAATAATTTTTATGTTCATACAGTAACAACAAATATAGGACAAAATAATCTGTTTCATAAAGGTTTAGTTGAATATAATTCACTTCCAGCTAATGTAAAAAACTGTACATCTTTAACATTATTTAAGAAACAGTGTAAAAAATATGTAATAAATTACATTAATATTTAAGAAATTATAATGTATTATAAGGAATTTATCTAGTTATATGCTATAAATAAAGTATATTATTATTATTATTAATAAATATTAAAACCTTCAATTTTTCAAAGACAGAGAATAATTTACAAATGTGAAGAGAACTCGCATACGAGCTGAAGTAATTCTTACGTCACTTTTCTCCATCAAATATTAAATGCGAGCTATTATAACCAAACGTTTATAAAACAAAGCTTAACATAAGCGTCATGGCAATGTAGCCAGATCCAAGGCTTAGGAAGTCTGTAGAACATAGCGGGTTTGATAGCGTCTTGTATAAAAATATACAATATACACTTGAGAAAGGCGTGACGCCCCCTATAGTTCATTGTGATGAACTACGGTTGTATAAAACTTTTTACAGACCCTACTTTTCCAAACCCAAATTGTACAGTGTGTCCCTGGATGGGGTGCCCATAAGGTGATTTTTTCTAAATAATCCTTTGGAGGAGGGTATTTTTGGTCTGGAAAGGTTTTGCTTATTTTACAACTGCAGAATACTAAAAAAATCAAACATTTTAAGCAACCTGATTCAAGTAATGCGTTTTTTTAATGAAAAAAATGAAAATTTTGTAGAAATTTTTCTAAGTCCATAAACTAAGCACGGTTCCCTAGCAACCTGAACAAAGTGTCGGTGACGGATGATACATTATTTTGAGTGAAATAACAATTAACAAAGTACAAAATAATTTATTAAAAGCTTATGGAATTTACACAAAAATTAAAACGTGAAACAACTTATTCTACCTGTCCACCTCCAATGTTGAAACATTTTTCTACTCGCCAGCGAAATCCTCGGTATACATTCCGCAGCATTTCTGGGGTAATTTCATTTAAAGCCGGTAGCAAAAAATTCTCTAATAAGTTTAGATAAACCTCCTGGTTTAAATTTATGTCTAAAAAGAAAGGTCCAATAATCCTGTCTGGCAACAAACCACACCAAACATTTACTTTTTTGTAATCTTGACTTTTAGCATTAATTCTAAAATTTGGATTTTCGCTGGCCCAATAACGACAATTTTGGGATGACACCACTCCATTCGTTGAAAAAGTAGCCTCATCCGAAAATAAAATTTTCGTGTAGAACAAAGGATCGTACATTATTTTCTCCCCTATATTTGCACAAAATTCAAGTCTCAACCCATAATCATTTTCTTTTAAAGTGTGAATGAATTTTGGTTTAAATGGATAAAGTTTGTTGGCTTTGTAAATTCGTTGAAGGTCACTTTTGCAAACACCGATTTGAAGTGATCTTCTTCGTAAACTTTGTTTGGGATTTTCCAAAACAGAATTCAAAGCCACGGCACTGGCAGCATCATTTTCGTAACTATACATATTTTTCTTCTTCTTTATGTCTGCAACTGATCCCGTTTCTTTAAATTTTTTCACAAGTTTTTTCAATCCACTTTGGCTCACATTAATTCCAGGATATTTTTCTTCGAATTCTTCGATTACGTATCGGTATGATACGTCGCCACGTCCGTAACATTGAATTAAGAAAATTCTTTGCTGGAGATCTAACATTCTGACTTATTTTTGACAAAACCGACGTTTCAAAATTAATCATGTTTCTAGGCAATTTTTAGTTCGGAATACTAGATGGATCACAGATAGTTTGGACTTAGACAAAATTTTGATCCCATTAAAAAGAAAAAGAGCTCCCAATTAAAGCAAATCAACTAAGATTTGCAATTTTTTAACTTTTCTTGTAATTTATAATAAGCAAAAGCTTTTTAGACCATAAATATCTAGTTCCGAATATTTTTTTGGAAAAAATCACCTTATGGGCACCCCATCCAGGGACACACTGTATATTTTTTTATTGCAGTTTTAGATAAACCTTATCCTGTAGACCTCAAAAACATAGGAGAACGTTGCCAGACCCAAGCCCGGGTCTGAAAGCGTCGAAAATGGTCCGACAAGTCGGTAGAATATAGCGAAACGGGTGTGTATAAGCGGTTTGACAAATATATATATATATATATATATATATATATATATATATATATATATATATATATATATATATATATATAATCTAAATCTGCGAAAGGAAAAAAAACTATCATTGTAACGGCTAAAATAGGCCGTTACAACACGTTTCACCAGATAAAGATAACCACAAATAATTACAATGGCGAATTATCGAGCACCAATGCCTGTTTACAGCGTGGACAAACGCGTAACTATCTTCGACGCGCGCATCTTTGTCGGGACAAGTGAAAATAAGTTATTCATGTTTGCAAATGGAAATTGAGCGAAAGGCAAATTTGCTGAAAACTTTCGTGCTATCTAGGAAACCTTTTAAACATGGCAATTTTGAAATTCTCATTGAATCACCGCTTAATTATGAAGAAATTAAAACAGTTAATAGACATTAGATGAAAATTAACAATGACTAAACTTTTTTTTCGATTTTTGTATCATTTTCTTGTAGTGCAAAAACTTAGGGACGCGTTCCCGTTTTCATGTATAAGAAGAAAAATACAAATAAAGTTAATTTTGTGTCAAATCATGTAGTGAATCACTAAAACTAAGTAACAGCAATTGAATCGGCGATTGGAAGGATTTATGTTCAAAACTTATAATTTTTCAGAACAACGAATACAACTGATTAATTTGCAGACTAGGTTCACGTAGTTTCGAAACATCACAATGACTCATCAAAATCTGCGCGAACGTCACCTGCGAGTACAGTGGCGGCGCGTATGTTGTTCATTAAAAGGGGTTAAAAATATGTGCACATAAAATGTTATGAAAATCTCAAAGTACACTTTATAATCTTTAAATAACCACTTTCAATTGAAGGGGTTGGAGCTTAAATCAACTCACCTAAGTAGCAAAAAGATAATTGTGAGATATAAGCACACGCAACAAGACAGAATGGAAATATACCGACGCTACTGCATTAAGAAAGATATGCGCGTGCGACGGAATTTCGAACGCTCATACGTATTTCGGTTTCTGCGCATTGTGCTGTTTCGAAACCTTTTCACCTATAATTCAAATACGATTTTACTATCCATACCTATGGATCTAAGTAATGATATGAGCAAAGCCAAATTTTTTAGTTACAATCAAAAACTACTTCTGGACCTTACACCCTTTTTTCTGATTTTATATATTTTGTCAAGATTTTATTCTAAATTGAAATTTACAAAGTTCTCATTAACCTAACACATAACTTAACCTAACATTGATGTATTAATTGTGTTTATTTAAATAAAAATTCATTATAAAAATGTAATAAGTGAGGAAAATAGAAAATTATGTGTTGTAAAAAGTACTGTAAAATCTTTAGGTCCTTCATTTTTATAATATAAAACTTAATTGTGTGGCTTGCCGGACTTTCACCCAAGCGGCCCGGGTTCGACTCCCGGCGCTAGCAGATCTGGTTAAGGTTTTCTGCAGTTTTCTTTAGCTGTAACACAAATGTGGGATTTGCGCTGTTCCATCTTAAGTCTGCTGCAGACGCACATTGGGCCTACATAATAATAATAATCGCCCCCTCCCTCCCACACAAGCTTATAGCTTCTGGGGCCTTGGTTTAGGTTATGGGTTGTAGTAATTATTATATTATTATTATTATAATTATTTAACTTAACAGACTTAACGTTGTTATACTCATTCGTGTGTGTGTCGATGTGTTATACAAGTTCAATGCATCAGCATATGCGTTTGCAAATTTCCTTTATGCGAGCATTTATAATTACATTTATTACATTCAAATGGTTTCCCACCACTATGAGTCAGCATATGCTTTTGAAAAATTCCTTTATGTGTGCATTTATAATTACATATATTACATTTAAAAGGTTCCTCACCACTATGAGTCAGCATATGCTGTTGCAAACTTCCTTTTTGTGTGGATTTATAATTGCATATATTACATTCAAATGGCTTCTCACCACTATGTGTGAGCATATGTCTTTGCAAATTTCTTTTATATGTGCATTTATAATTACATATATTACATTCAAATGGCTTCTGACCACTATGTATGAGCATATGCATTTGCAAATTTCCTTTTTGTGTGCATTTATAATTACATATATTACATTCAAATGGCTTCTCACCACTATGTGTGAGCATATGTCTTTGCAAATTTATTTTATGTGTGCATTTATAATTACATATATTACATTCAAATGGCTTCTCACACCTATGTATGAGCATATGCTGTTGCAAACTTCCTTTTTGTTTGTATTTATAATTACATATGTTACATTCAAATAGCTTCTCATCACTATGTGTGAGAATATGTCTTTGCAAATATCCTTTTTGTACGCATTTATAATTACATATATTACATTCAAATGGCTTCTCACCACTATGTATGAGCATATGCATTTGCAAATTTCCTTTTTGTGTGCATTTGTAATTACATATATTACATTCAAATGGTTTCTCACCACTATGTGTGAGCATATGCTTTTGTAAACTTACTTTAACTGGGCATTTGTAGTTACATATATTACATTCAAATGGTTTCTCGCCACTATGAATCCGCACATGCTGTTGCAAATTTCCTTTTTGTGTGCATTTATAATTACATATATTACATTCAAATGGCTTCTCACCACTATGTGTGAGCATATGCTTTTGCAAACTTCCTTTAACTGAGCATTTGTAATTACATATATTACATTCAAATGGTTTCTCACCACTATGTGTGAGCATATGCTTTTGTAAACTTACTTTAACTGAACATTTATAATTACATATATTACATTCAAATGGCTTCTCACCACTATGTATGAGCATATGCTGTTGCAAACTTCCTTTTTGTTTGTATTTATAATTACATATGTTACATTCAAATAGCTTCTCATCACTATGTGTGAGAATATGTCTTTGCAAATATCCTTTTTGTACACATTTATAATTACATATATTACATTCAAATGGCTTCTCACCACTATGTATGAGCATATGCATTTGCAAATTTCCTTTTTGTGTGCATTTGTAATTACATATATTACATTCAAATGGTTTCTCACCACTATGTGTGAGCATATGCTTTTGTAAACTTACTTTAACTGGGCATTTGTAGTTACATATATTACATTCAAATGGTTTCTCGCCACTATGAATCCGCACATGCTGTTGCAAATTTCCTTTTTGTGTGCATTTATAATTACATATATTACATTCAAATGGCTTCTCACCACTATGTGTGAGCATATGCTTTTGCAAATTTCCTTTAACTGAGCATTTGTAATTACATATATTACATTCAAATGGTTTCTCACCACTATGTGTGAGCATATGCTTTTGTAAACTTACTTTAACTGAACATTTGTAATTACATATATTACATTCAAATGGCTTCTCGCCACTATGTGTGAGCATATGCTTTTGCAAACTTCCTTTAACTGAGCATTTGTAATTACATATATTACATTCAAATGGTTTCTCACCACTATGTGTGAGCATATGCTTTTGTAAATTTCCTTTAACTGAGCATTTGTAATTACATATATTACATTCAAATGGTTTCTCACCACTATGTGTGAGCATATGCTTTTGTAAATTTCCTTTAACTGAGCATTTGTAATTACATATATTACATTCAAATGGCTTCTCACCACTATGTATGAGCATATGTCTTTGCAAATTTCCTTTTTGTGTGCATTTATAATTACATATATTACATTCAAATGCTGTATCACTACTATGCGTGAGGTGTTTTTGCAAGCTTAACATTTTTAAGAATTTACGATTATAAATATTACATCACCAAATGGTTTCTCAGCATTACGAGTGAGCGTATGTTGTCATAGATGTCCCTTTCATGAACATTTATAGCCACATGGTATCATGGTATCCAAGTATCTTACATTCAAATAAGGTGGTTTCTAGTGATGAATAACAACTAACAGTTAATCTTCCTTCCTGAGTGCGATGAAATAGCTTTTGACCACTAAAAGGCGTGATGATGAAGTATTTGAAGTGATTAAATAAATTTCTTCTTGCTTTCGTCTAATATAAATACTTTAACAGACATTAGGATTGGAGAGTTACTTCATAACGTATCGATTTATTTAAATCACTTTCACCTCCTACCTGAAAAAATATATAGTATACCTATATTACAAACATCTGGCATACTTTACAAATAAAACACAATAAATGTAATGTATAAGTATCGTAGCACTTCTGAGGTACGTGCAGAGATGGAATGTTTTGTAACATTAATAAAAACAATTGGTTAGAATGAAAAAGCAAATGAACTGAAATATTTCTAACCTTCCAATATAAATGCACAAAGATTAGGGATGTATGCCAGTGATTGCAAAATGATGAGAATTCAATGTAGTTGAAATATGCTAGAGATAATTCAATGACAAGCTTTGTTGGCAAAATCTAATAAAGCTAGACTAAGCCGTAATTAAGGTATATTTAAACTTCAAGTTTTTACTATGTCGTTAAATGGAAAGCATCCATACCATAAAATAAATTTGAGAATAATGAAACTTTTCCAATTGTTTGTACTTACGAAGATAAATCATTTAGCTTGCGTTTAATATAGTTATTTTGATCGTTCACTAAGTATTGATTATCAAAAATGTAGAGTATAGTAACAGCAGCTGTGGTAGCAGCCGATAGCTCATTGAATTCGTTGTGAACTATCCTTATCTGACGGGCTATTCTATTATAGCGCGACTACTACAAGATATAATACTTATATATTATTATTAATTATAAGATATCCATTCGACTCCCATTGTTAAAAATATCTTTACAAGGGTCGCTGTTGGTTAATATGTTTATATATGCAAACTGCAGCTAAATAAAATTCCAAATACACGCTGTGTTTGTTAGCAGAATATACTGGAGCAGCCGCCTACTGATGCGTAGGGGTAGCCAAATAGGACTGTAAAACGATTAATCTGCTTTGTGCGAAATTGAACTATGCAAAATTCTAATAAAGAGGGTGTTTATTAACAGTTTATACTACAGCAGCTGGTTAATGAGGCGTAGGGGTGACGAGAGAGGCCTTAAAAGGGTTAATCCGCGTTAATCTGATAATAATTATATTTTACACTTTGGGACGTTCTATAATGCAGTTCGGGACAATTTTAAATATCTGCAGAAACTTACATATCAAAAATTTGGTTGTGTTGCTATTTTACCTATAGGGTCCGATGGATAAAAGCACCCCCAAATAATATAAATTGCACGCGTAGTTTTTTACGATAACCATGAACTTCTCTGCAAGTAGTAGTATGTGTAGACGTTTGACAAATATCATTAAATAAACAGAAGTATAAACTATTAATACATACCCTCTTTATTAGAATTTTGCTTAATTCAATTTTGCACAAAGCATATTAACCCTTTTACAGCCGTCTCTCGTCACCACTACGCCTCAGTAACCGGCTGCTGTTATTACAGGGTAGGAAGAACGAAAAAATTTGATTCGCTCGCAAAAGAATAATTCTTAAAAGAATTTAATTTTTCATTCGTTCACGAATTTTATGTTTTAGTTCTCTAATATAAATAAATTTCGTTCCCGAGCGTATCATATTTGCTGAACGTTAAAAAAGATTTTTCGTTCACAAATTTGTCACGTATGAATCATTCGCGATTTAAATAACAACGGAGGTTTATTATAATATGCTAAGATGCAGTTTTGTATTGCAAATTTGTATGATGCTGTGGAATTTTGTTTGCTAATTTATTAATTGATACTCTTGTTTTCGAATTATTTGATTGCATCAAGAAATTTTAATTGATTATGTACTTTTTGTTTCTGTACCATTTTTTTTATTTAATGCTATAGATAAATGTTTGTTTTATTTTATTACACACTGTACTGACTTTTTCGCAGGGTAAGGAAATTATCACTCGCAAATGAAAAAAGTCGATTCTTTTCTTATTTTACCAATCGTGAATGAAATTTAGGTTTAAAAATTTATGATTCATTCTTTCAAGAACTAAATTTTAATGTCGGCAGTTTTATTCGCTCGGGAATAACTGAAAATCCCAGTTACCATCAGCAAGCTTCCTCATCCACTTCTAATATTTCGCATGGAGCTTTCTCGAAATTAGAAGAGAAACTTAGTATAATGATAGGCAAAGCAACAACATCAACAACGGAGAGAAGTATGAAACAAAAATTATAAAATTTAGCTTACAACGAAAGAGCGTCGTTTGAAACTGATCGTCGTTCTAGAATATTGGAAAAATATCTATCACAGGGATCCAGAATTAGGAAAATTAGTACAAGTAGCTCTTGCAGTACCATCGACGCAAGTTTCGGTTGAACGTGCATTTAGCGCGCTGTCTCTAATATTAACCAAGCACAGGTCGAAACTGTCGAAAGAAACGATAAATAACGTATTGTTAATAAATTTAAATAACAATATTTTAAAAGAGATCTCGTTAGATGAAGAATTGTAGTTCTCTGTATATTAATAAAACTACATATTTAATTCTTTACACTTGCGTTATTTTTAATTCTCCAAAATATGATTCGCTAGCGAACGACATTTAATTGACCTATAAGAGAATTAAATTATAAAATAAAATTAAATAATAAAATTCCGGAACGAATAAAAAATTCAATTCTTCAAAGAATTATTCTTTTGCGAGCGAATCAAGTTTTTTCGTTCTCCCTACCCAGCAGTTTTATTTATAATTTATGAAATCAACCAATTTCATACAATATGGATCGACATAAAAATTTTAATGCTAATATAATGATAAAGAAACAAATCCTTCCACCTGTCTAGAGTGTGAAAATAAATTTAAAGGAAATCTATTAACTTCTTCATGCAAACAAATAATTCGAAAACAAGACTATCAATTAATAAATTAAAATCGGGGGTCCGAGCGCCTACGACGCGCGATAATTTAATTATAAAATATTGATTAAAATATGATTAAAAAATCATTTTCGATTCACCATGTTTGAGATGCCAGATTAACGCAGTTAATTTAAAAAAATTCCCAACTCTGAAAAAGGGCTGGGCGGGAGGGGAAAAATAGTTTTTTTGACGATCATCCCAATCAGACAAAAACCATACAAAAGCCTCTAATATTAAAATAATTCTGTATCTCAGAAACCATAAAAGTAGGAACCATAATTTTGGTGTTATTTTGCTTCTCTCGTTGCCCCTAGCTTATATCTAGGTCGCCGCGTAAATTTGATCTTTCGTTCCCGAGATCAATTGGCGTTTTAATATAGTAGGATCAAGCAAAATTCGACAGCGCCATACAAATTTGCAATTCTGCGTGTATTAATATAAAACTGCATCTTAGCATATTATTATAATAAACCTGCGTTGTTACTTAAATCGCGAAAAAATTTGTGAACGAAAAATATTTTTTAACGCTCAACAAGTAAGATAGGGTCGGGAACGCGAATTTGAACTACTAGAGAATTAAAACAAAGATTGTGAACGAATGAAAAATTAAATTCTTTTAAGAATTATTCTTTTGCGAGCGAATCAAATTTTTTTGTTCTTCCTACCCTGCTTTTTCGACTACATTTATAGAATCAATATTTGTATTAAATTCTTTTTCATTTGGTTGTACAGGTTGCTTAAAAAAATTGGTCATCATCGAAAATTCTGAAAGGTATACCTTTACCGTAACAAGTCCAATGTAACACAATAGGAACTCATGCTTATTCATATTTATAGAAATTAGTTTGTTTTGGGTTTATGGGTTTGTTTCTGTTTTCGAGCCCCGTTTGATAATACTCCATTAGTTGATTCCCCATTTTCGTTTTCTTTTTCATGAAGAATTTTTTTGCTAGTTTAGCGAAATGCCGATTAATGTTTCCAGTTTGATTTCCTTTCAATTTCTTCTCACACTCTAAACAAGTGGAAGTATTTGATTCATTATCATAATTAATATATTTGGTTAAATTAAATTGTTTGTGTCGGCCCATATCATATGAAGTTGGTCAATGATTTTATATAAATAAAACTGCAGAGTAGTAAGAACTGTAAGTATAGTAAGAATAAAAAGAACTGAAAACGAATGATTCATTTCCGTTTGTATACATTCACGAATGGAATTTTTTAAACAGTTAATTTTGCATTCATTCCCGAGCGAATAAAACTGCCGACGTGAAAATTTAATTTTTGAAAGAATGAATCCTAAATGTTTAAATATAAATTTCATTCCCGAGTGGTGAAATAAGAAAAGAATCGAATTTTTTTAATTCGCGAGTTATAATTTCCTTACCCTGGCTGCTGTAGTATAAACTGTTAATACACACCCTCTTTATTAATTAATTATTAAGAATTTTGCATAATTCAATTTCGCACAAAACATATTAACCCTTTTACAGCCCTCTCTCGTCACCTCTGCGCCTCAGTAACCGGCTGCTGTAGTATAAACTGTTAATACACACCCTCTTTATTAGAATTTTGCATAATTCAATTTCGCACAAAGCATATTAACCCTTTTACAGCCCTCTCTCGTCACCCCTACGCCTCAGTAACCAGCTGCTGTAGTATACTCTGTTAATACACACCTTCTTTATTAGAATTTTGCATAGTTCAATTTCGCACAAAGCAGTTTAATCCTTTTACAGCCCTATTTGGCTACCCCTACGCATCAGTAGGCGGCTGCTCCAGTATATTCTGCTAACAAACACAGCGTGTATTTGGAATTTTATTTAGCTGCAGTTTGCATAAAGATATTGACCAACAGCGACCCTTGTAAAGATATTTTTAACAATGGGAGTCGAATGGATATCTTATAATTAATAATAATATATAATTATCAAATCTTGTAGTAGTCGCGCTATAATAGTATAGCCCGTGGGATAAGGATGGTTCAAACGAATTCTATGAGCAGCCGATAGGCTGCTACTTTTTGGATGCCAGTTTCACTGCGGTACACAGATTAAAGGGCGGGAAATCCAAATTTAAATCTACAGTTTCTAATGTGGCTCTTGCATTTCATTAAAAAAACTTTAGAAATTCTTCATTTCTAAACAATATACATATGTGTAATGCATAGCTTATCTTATAAAAACATAGCTTTTTTGCCCTTTTTGGTTTAACATTGCCATTATAACATTGTTTTAATCTTTTTCCCCACAACGTATTATGTATAGCACAATTACAGCTTGGAACAGTCAAGTAAATATAATCTAATAGTTCAATATTTATGTATTACACATTAGTTGATGTTTGTTGTTAATATTGTAACTTTTTATATAATTTAAAATTGTTAGCTAGTAATTAACCTAAAAAAATGACAAAACAAGTACAGTCACATTCAAAACTTGGCTAAGCAAGGTTGTCAATGTTTCGTTTCATACCTTCGAAAATAAAATGTTATAGGAACGAGCACATTCGGACAAATGTTTTTCCGTCAAAATGCGACTACATAACTCAAGTTCAATTTACACAGCAGAGATGTATGCAATTTGGCAATCTCTCATTTATATCAAGAATAATAGAATAGGTAACAGCGTGATAATAACTGATTCAAAATCAGCATTAGAGACTATTAAAACAAAAAAAGTCATCAATCAATTCAAAAATTCTCTTATGTGGAACATAAAAAATTGTTTGCAGGTGTTAAATAGTGCACAAGTAAAAATAACCTTTATATGGGCTAAAGGCCATGCTGGTATTAAAGGAAACGAAATTGTAGATAAACTTGCCAGAGATGCTGTTTTTGAAAATGACTATCAAGACTTTTATAATACTGCCGACATTATTCCATTACTTAAAAATGAACTCAGGAACAGTTGGAGTATCATGTGGCTAGATTATGTCACGAAATCAAATAATCCTTATACACTGCTTCATCCAAATCTCCCTAACAAAATACCACACATTCAAGAATATAACGTTAATAAATTCTACTCTACTACCATCACCAGAATGAGACTCAATCATGGTTGCTTCCCCGCCCATCTTACTAAAATACACATTACAGATTCCTCTAGATGTTCATGTGACAATGCTTCCATAGCAGATTTAAATCATTTAATATTCTCGTGCAGTAATCACTCAGAACAAATAAACCAATTTCTGAAAATTCTTGTTGCAAATAATATTCTTTTACCTACAAATTTAACCACTTTATTATCTTCAAATAATAAAAATATTTTAGATGGCTTAGTGTACTTAGTGAAAAGTGCCAAAATTCGAATATAAGTACTATGTATGCAGTATTCAACTATCATTTTTTGTGGCTGAGGACTATGTTTCCTGATGCCAAAACTACAACACACACACAGGAACGAGCACGTATTAATTAATGTGTGACCCTTAAATTAGGTAAAAACTGTTTATATGGCATTATCTACAAGTAGAAAAGACATTGTTACTACCACTGCTAGTCAATCAGTAATCCGATTAATATTCTCATTTGGTAATAAACTCCGCAAAACTCAAAACTCACTCTGCGGCAAAAGTATCCTCATGATAGATTTTAGATAACATATATTGTCCTGCAGGAATGTGCGGACGATAGGTATAGTCAGGTATCAAGCTCTTAATATAGTAATAACCCTGAAACGGAATGTCATTTAATAATACAATATTGCATCGTTAGGATTTCTACTTTTTACATACCGGACTAACAGGACATCCACGTATATTGAAAGTTTTCCCATGTGAAGTTTTCACATTGAAGTACTTGTACTTCTAGAAATCGCAGATATTTTTTTATATCAGCCGGAAAATATTTGTATTCATTGCTTAAAAATTTATATCACTGGATATGAGCCTAATACACTGAGAAAAATAGTCAGGTTAAAGTAACCAAAAATAAGTTGCAGCAACCCTGAAAATATGTACAAATTTTGACAATACCTGTGTGTAATACGAACTATGTGATTTTAGTGAAATGCTTTTGGTTAAATTGACGAAATAAGGTTAAATCAATCATACTCCCATATGGTAGAAGCGAAAAATAGTTGAATTTACCATACCTGTTGGGTTATTTCAACCTCACTCCCTGGTATCCCTAAATTCGTGTTATGTAGAGCATACACGGTGCTGTAATTTATTGCTTAAACATATTTCTTTAAAAATATTCTTCTCGTGTATATTAAAAGGAAAGAAATAATTATTGAGTTCGTATATAAAAGGTCAACTAAAATCTCTTTCTTTAATTAGAAATATTTAGTATTATACAGCCAATAATGTCTTTCATTGTGATAAAAAGGTTTTAATGAAATACGATATTATCTGGAACTCCAAACTGCTAAGCTATTTTAGTTTGACTTGTAAGTTACTGTACATGTAGATTTAACCCAAGGTAGTGGCTTATTTTACTAGAACCCGGGTAAAATCTACCAAAAACCGGTTAACTATAAAAAGATAGTTCATTTAGCAAATCAGTTGTTCATTCTTGACCTGAAATCGGGTTAGAACAACAAAAAATCGGTCTGCTATAGTATAGTTGTCGCTTTATAGTTATTATTTTTCTCAGTGTAAATAAAACGTTTCCTATTTTCCTAGTATGTGTATCTAGTTAATTTATTAGTTAGTTAGTTTTTATCAGCAATGTAAACCTTAATAAAATAATTACCTGTATATTATTTCCAAGTGGTTGAAGCAAATGAAGGTGAAAATTTATAACCTTCATGCTTCTGTTATACCAGCGAAATTCTCCAGTAATATTTCTAAAGACTGTCGTGTTCTAGTAAACCATATCAACGTGGTCAACTTTTACGGCGTAGGTCGATTGACGGAACAGAAGCTACAAAAGTAAATAATGCTTGTCAAATAAAGTTTCTTTTTATGGAAAATTATTACGTAAGGTTGAAAGATTCAAAGAAATCTTTAAGTATCAAACTTGGAAAGGTTATGTGATGAGGAATTGTTTATGATGGTGCCTTACTTCAAAATATGAAGTCGGGAATTATATTGTAATTTTAAGAAAATGAGATTATAAAACTGCAACAGCAAATAAATAGCTTAACCATCAACTACCATTTAAAACATTATAGAAGGGAGATAGAGAAAAAAAAATATATATTGTGGAAACCGATTTAAGCAAAGGTATATTTTCATCTTCCTACTGATATTATTGATAGTATTTTTTAGAAGCTTGAACTTATTTTTTTCACATCCTTTTAAGAGTTTTTGCTTACCCTATACCAGGTGATGGTAGTATTGAGAGGAATCATCGACTTTGGAGATATTACAGACAATATAGAAAAGAAGAGCAAGTTGAAGCCTTTAATGTTCTTGTTTATTGTTTCCAGCCTTACTTTGTGGAACTCCATAATCATGAAATAAATAAAGATTATTAAAAGTTTCACAGTTTTATTAAAATATAACCTGACAATATTGTTTCGACAGCTATGCTGTCATTATCAAAGGTAATATAATTATAAACAAACACGTCGCTAAGGTAGATACCGTGTACAGAGATGGACAACTACCTGGGCAAGGAATTTAAATTCTTTAAAGCTTGTTTTGAAAACACGCTTGTAAAGACTCTTGTACTCATTCTATATAACCTACAGAAACACAAAGGCTATTTTTAGATAAATAAATACTTAACCTACCAAAATGTAGTTGTGCTGGAAGTATCAGCTTGATCCAGATATCACTGCTTTACTTTTTGCCGGCTAACCCCCAATAAGTCGGAGAGGGGCGGGGTAATACAAGATATAAAAGATAAAAAAACAAGCACCACTTCGTTTAAAAACAATGCTTATTACTAAAGCTTCAAGCTTATCAGACAAACGAAGAAATAGAACTTCTACTAAAGTATGGGCAACTTCCAATATTTTGGTCGTACCGCACATATATACTTACAAATGACGAACTGGAAAGCAATATTAAAATCATACAAATAAATAAATAATAAATAAATAAAACACACATAGTGAAATGTAAACTTTCTAAGTAGGGCTTTATTTTAATTGTAACTATTGTCTATTGTGAATGGTGATTTGTATCACAGTTGGCTTAAAACTACCCTAAGACAATTTCACTACTCGAGATCTCGTGTTGTTCTTAAAATTAACATGCATGAATACATTGTACACACATTGTAAATTGTAAATATATATAAACATAAATAAAATGACACAGAATACATACAAGTTTAGACAAACATTCCACCATTCGAAGACCCACGGCTGTTTTATTTAAAGCCTTGCTTAGGGGTTTTCGCTTCACCCTTCGATGTCTGTTGTTTTGTTCCGACCCGGTACATGTATAAATGTAGGTACGGACCCAAAGGGGAAGGACCTTCTAAATGAACCCACGATCAGAGAGGCAGGAACAAGAATAAACGACAACGAACAACAAAACCCAAAACAAAAAGACCTACAAAGAAATCACCCTGTATATTGTATTAATTTTAAATATTTGAAGATTTTTACCTTTCTATAAACTGAAAGGTCTTTTACGATACAATTCCCTCAAGGTGACGGCTAGGGAAATAATATTATCTAAAATAAAAAGACATTTGTAAGATTTTATGCGCATGGAAATGAAACGAAAAGAATTTACCTAAATGGTTGGCACCAGAACGTAATCCGTCTAATTTGACGATTGATCGCATATAACCAATCAAGCGATCATTCTGTTGAATGCGAGATTTATTCCGCTAAAGCGAATTATATCCAAAATCAATTCAATTTCTACTGCCAGACAGCCATTTTATTACTCAACCCTGCTATTGAGAAGGAAGCTTAACCGCGCAGGAGCGACTTCACGATAAACCGAAAGAAAGGGAAAACCAGTGACAACCAAACAACGGAGAAGCTTGGTTTTAAACAGTGACCATCAAACAAACAATGGGTTGTGAATTTCAACGTTATAATTCCCCCTCAACTCCCAGTCGCGAAAACCCTTTCGCGGCTTAGCATAACCTAGCCTTGCTAAAATCTAACTTGCCCCAAAATAAATCGAAAGAACAACCCACCAGGATGAAAAATACCATGACAACAAAAAAAACATGGCACCAAGAATTAACACCAGAAAGGTGATCCAAAAATCAAAAAATACAACAACAAAAAAAGGACAAACACAAATTGAAGGTGTAGGTAAGGAAAGAACAGAGGAACAAAAGGTTCCACCCCGAAGCATGAACAATGGTCGGGCAAGCAGGGTTCACTGCAAAGACGCGCTTCACACACAGTACTGGGCACAGTGGTATTCCACGTCGGGAAAGGACCACTGAGCAACTCCCAGTACCCGAGGCTTGGCAAAGACTCACAACAAAACCTACCAGCACGAACCACTGAACATGGCCGGCAAAAGAACTGAACAGAGAGCCGCCGACATACTCTCTGCTACCACCCAAGAGAGGTTAGTATAGAGGAAAATAGAAGAAAAATAAAACAGAGTGAAAAAGAAGGGCTCGCCCGGACACATGTGAAGTGGGCAGACGGCAGAGCCACCGAGGAGCACAACTTCACACACGATGCGGGACACTGCCAGTTCCAACGTTGTGGAGACTGAACAGCGCCAAACAACCGCATCCGAGGTTCGGAAGCACTACTCAGCAACACTAACCATCCGGACACCACACTCGTACCGTTTGAGACAGAGAACAAGAGAAGAAGAAACCGGGGGTTAAAAACGGAGTCCAGCCCAAAGAAACTCAAAAGAACCACGGTCTTGGGGATCCAGCCCAAACCGTGCTATTGCAAATATGGAGTCAAAATCGGTATAGGAAAGAAGGAGAAGAGAAATCGTCAAATCCGGTATACAAAAAAAATAGTTTGGCTAAGCCAAAACAAAAGTCGAAATTGCTATATCAAGAACCTTGGTATAAAAGCCAAAAATAGATACCTGCAAAACAAGGATCTAAATAAAAACTAATAAGCCCTAACAAGTCGACAGATATTAGGTCGAACTGAGCGTATCACTAAACGCTCCAAATGAGGACAGCCCCAACCATCGCTGAACTCTGTGGAACCCAAACCACCAAATGGTTCCCTCAAAAGAAACAACCAAATGTCCCTAATCTCCAACATGATTCGGAACATACTCTTTCAAATCTTTGGCATGAAATTTACCGGCTTCCCTACCAAGTTCATCAGCTAAAATATAAGTCCAAGGAGACACCTTTTTGTGAATGGTAAAAGGACCAATATAACGAGGAGCAAGTTTATGTGAAAAATATTTACTCGCATCAGAAAGAGCAAAATCTTTCCTTAAAACTTTATCACCAATAACAAATTGAGTATCTCGCTTACGGAGATCATAGTAACGTTTATTGCGATCAAAAGAAGTTTTTATTTTATTACGTACTACCTCAAAAACTCCCTGCAATTTATCAGGAATAACAGTAGCAGACGAACGATCAACTTGCAGATCTTGAACTTTATCAGATATTTTATGATCAGTGCCTTTTAAAATATGTTCCCTACCAAAAGTTAAGAAATAGGGAGTGTAACCAGTAGTCTCATGACGACCAGTTCTAAGGGCACACCCAATCTTTGTTAATCCATCTGCCCAAGAACGCTGATTCTCTTTGACATAGGAACGAATCATAGTTTTTACATTTCTGTTCGCTCTTTCTGTGGGATCTGATTGCGGGTGATAATGCGCACTAAAACGAATTTTTACAGAATAGTTACTACAAAGAGTGCGAAACTCACGACCAGTAAACTGGACTCCATTGTCTACCAACACCAATCTAGGTACTCCAAAAACTAAGAAGAGGAAATAGCAAACAAAATTTACTAAAATAGTCCACGATGACTAAGACATATGAATAACTTTTTGTACTCCTCGGGAGAGGACCAATCAAATCGATACTGACCATCTGCCAAGGGCGATCAACAATTGGTTGCGGAACTAACAGTCCAGCAGGAGGTCTTAAATCTGGTTTACATTTTTGACAAAATTGACAAGTTTTAATATATCGAGCTACATCGGCTTGCATTTTTGGCCAATAATATTTGGGAGTTAATCTATGATATGTTTTATATACTCCACCATGACCGGAAGTAGGATGATCATGTGCTTGACGAAGAATAGCAAGTCTATTTTCTTTAGGTACCACAAGTTTCCAAACGGTATCAGAATCATTTTCGGTTTTCATAGATTTATGTAAACCTTCATTTTTAATACGCCATTGAGAAAACTTAGCAAGTTTAGCCCGAACCCTATCAACCATACTATTATACCACTTATCGGTAGAAACTATAACAGGCTCATCACCTGACGCAATACTGTCAAGAATCGGTACGGAACGTGATAACGCATCAGGTACCAAATGGTCTTTACCTTTACGATGGACCACCTGAAAGTCATATTCTTGGAGTCTCAAAGACCACTTAGCTAAACGACCTGTCGGGTTTTTTGAATTATGTAACCACACCAAAGAGTAGTGATCGGTGATCACCGTGAAACGACGGCCTTCTAAATATGGTCTAAGTTTTTCTACGGCTCATAAAACTCCTAAACATTCCCTCTTAATCGTAGAATAATTTCGCTCTTGACGAGTGAGAGAACGACTAAGGTAACATATTACACTTTCCTCGCCATCAATCTGTTGCGTCAAGACAGCACCTAAACCAAAACCACTACTATCGGTTTGAACAGTAAACGGCAACTCAAAATCTGGACAACGTAAAATAGGTGCCCTAACCAAAGCTTCCTTCAAAGTCCGCAAACTACATTCACACTCAGATGACCAATAAAATTTGACACCTTTCTTAAGAAGTGTTGTCAACGGCTGAATGATATCAGAAAACTGTGGTACAAAACGACGGTACCATGAAGTCAAACCTATCAGACTTCTAACTTCAGTCACATTCCGCGGAGGCTGAATATTCATAATGGCCTGAACCTTCTCAGAATCCACATGAATTCCCTTCTGACTAACTACATAACCTAAGTATCGTAGCTCAGGGACACAAAATTTGCACTTATCCGAACTTAAAGTGATACCAGCTAAAGACAATCGATTAAAAACCTCTTTTAATATTTCAATATGTTTTTCAAAACTATCTGTAACGATGACTATATCGTCCAGATACACCAAAACATATGGTTCCAAAGACGGACCAAGAACATTATCAATGAATCTTTGCCAAGTCGCAGGGGCATTATGTAACCCGAAAGGCATACGAGTAAACTGGAAAAGGCCACGATTGGGGATTGTAAAAGCCGTGTATTTATGGGAATCCTCAGACAAAGGAATTTGTCAATAGGCAGACTTAACATCCAACGATGACAAAAATTTGGCATTTCGAAGTTTATCCAAAGTAGAACTAACATAGGGAATAGGGTAAGAATCCTTCTCAGTCACACGATTAAGACGACAAAAATGTATGCAAAATCTGTAGGTCCCATCTTTCTTTTTGACCATTAGGACTGGGTTGGACCAGCCACTAGAAGACGGTTCAATGACACCTAAGCTCAACATACGATCGAGTTCTTCATCGATAAGACGTTGCATAAACGGACTAACCGGATAATATCTCTGCTTAATCGGTTCAGAATTTGTACGAATAACATGCTCAACCCTAGACGTACAACCTAACATCTCACTTGGAAGTGATTAGGACTCATTCAAAATTTTCTCTAACTCCAATGTCTGTTCAAAAGTAAGTGTAGAATTACTAAGAGGCATAACCTCAATAGATTCCAGTTCAACAGACGAATTGTCAGAATCTTTTACAAATCGCCAACTGCCTTGTCTCAAATTGGGAACAATACCCATAAGGTTCCAATAGTCAATACCCAAAATCAAAGTCTGTGGAAGATCCGGAACTACCAAAATAGAAATAATATGCATTCGATCCTGAAGTTGGATCGGTACATCAACTTGACCAATGCTCTTCACAGTTTGACCATTTGTTACGGAATCTAAAAGACCTAACAAATCATGACCCAAAACTTTTATAGACAAATACGGGCGTTCATCTCCTTCGGCATGAGCAAGGATAAAATTTAATAATACAGTGGTTGCTTGAAAAGAAGACTCGGTACTAACACCACCCATTAATGCCGAGTTAAAACCGTTTCCCGAATTATTATCCCTAGGAGAACATTTCTTACAAGAAGTCTTAGTGACCCCCATCTCACCACAACCAAAACAACGTTTAATCAAGGGAGAAGAACATGCAGAACGCATGTGTCCTGTTTTCCTACAATTAAAACACAACCGTGATGAAACATCTGAAGCAGCACTACTGGAATTACTAGCAGTCTCAACAAAAGCTAAATCTGGCTCTAAGTCGGTTTTCCTTTTAGTTGGAGGAACATAACTGTCCGCCCTCAACCTTGAAGCTTCAAGCTGCCTACCAAATTGTAGTAAATCAGAGATAGAATTAATTTCCTTAAACGACAAATGAAATTGGTAAAATGGAGCTAAGTTCTTTAACAGTAATCTTAATTTAATCCCTTCAGAAAATTTTGTTGATAATCGGGAAAATAAATTATCCATAGCTACTAAATAAGTCCCTAGCGGTTCATTAGGACCTTGAGTCCTCCTACGAATTTCTTCTAAAAGCTTATCATCATAACCTAAAGGGAGATATTCCTCTTTTAAAAGTTTAACCAAAGAGCCCCAATCAGATACTTCATTTCCTCTAGACCTATAAAACAAAAGTGCTTGGTCTTTAAAAAGATCCAAAGCAGATGCGAATAACTGGGTCTTTGATACATTCCGAGCAATAGACAACTCATCCACTTGTTGCAAAAAAGCATTTAAAGAAATCTTAGATTCATGTCCTGCAAATTTATCAAGTCCCCATTTAAAGACCGGTACAGACTTCGGCTGACCACATTGAGGATCAGTAGCAGCAAGTGTAGAAGAAGCTGCTGGGTTGCCCGCAGGAGAATTAACAATAGCTTCCCCAACGCTTAAACCTAACCCTAACTGAATAGCTACTTCATCAGTTACCTGTGGTATTGAAGCTTTATCGTGAATATCGCTCATTAATCCAAGAATGGATTGAATGAGCTCTGCCCGCTTTGAAGCAGAAACCTCATCTTTGGCTTTCATGGCCGCAGCCCTAACTAATAGATGACTTAACCTAGTTTGCAATTTTTTATACGGATTAGAATCCACACTATCATCAAATGACTCCAAAGCCGTATTAAGTTCAATAAGAGCTGTAGAAATAGCATCTGAATCTTCTTCAAAAGTAAACGGATGAGCTGGTAACTCAAGTACGGACTGATCTTGTTCCATTTTCATTAACTGTCGAAGAGACTTTCGCATACTATCAACATTAGAGTCAGGAAGACCTCTAATAGCTAACTCATAAGATAGTTCTGATTTACTTAACCTATCCATATGAATCTTCCGTTCCATAATGAACTAATTAATAATCAAAACTAACAAAACGAATAACCAATTTATAATAACATTAATAATCAATACTAATCAAATAACTTGTAACAAGAATACAACAAATTACAAAATACAATCCTGGAGTTGGTTCTTTATCCTAACTTACTAAATACTTAATCTATCAGGCAAACTATATTCCCCAAAACTATCCTAACATGCAAGAACAACAAGTGGTTTTAACAAAGTGGAATTTCCAACAAAAGGCCTCACGCATGGGCACTAATTTACTATAACCTACAGAAATACAAAGGCTATTCTTAGATAAATAAATACTTAACCTACCAAAATGTAGTTGTGCTGGAAGTATCAGCTTGATCCAAATAACACTGCTTTAGTTTTTGCCGGCTAACCCCCAATAAGTCGGAGAGGGGCGGGGTAATACAAGATATAAAAGATAAAAAAAAACAAGCGCTACTTCGTTTAAAAACAATGCTTATTACTAAAGCTTCAAGCTTATCAGACAAACGAAGAAATAGATCTTCTACTAAAATATGGGCAACTTCCAATATTTTGGTCGTACCGTACATATATACTTACAAATGACGAACTGGAAAGTAATATTAAAATCATACAAATAAATAAATAATAAATAAATAAAACACACATAGTGAAATGTAAACTTTCTAAGTAGGGCTTTATTTTAATTGTAACTATTGTCTATTATGCAGATCAAAAATTTTAATGTTTAATAAAAAAGACGGTGAATGGTGATTTGTATCACAGTTGGCTTAAAACTACCCTAAGACAATTTCACTACTCGAAATCTCGTGTTGTTCTTAAAATTAGCATGCATGAATACATTGTACACACATTGTAAATTGTAAATATATATAAACATAAATAAAATGACACAGAATACATACAAGTTTAGACAAACGTCCCACCATTCGAAGACCCACGGCTGTTTTATTTAAAGCCTTGCTTAGGGGTTTTCGCTTCACCCTTCGATATCTGTTGTTTTGTTCCGACCCGGTACATGTATAAATGTAGGTACGGACCCAAAGGGGAAGGACCTTCTAAATGAACCCACGATCAGAGAGGCAGGAACAAGAATAAACGACAACGAACAACAAAATCCAAAACAAAGGGACCTACAAAGAAATCACCCTGTATATTGTATTAATTTTAAATATTTGAAGATTTTTACCTTTCTATAAACTGAAAGGTCTTTTACGATACAATTCCCTCAAGGTGACGGCTAGGGAAATAATATTATCTAAAATAAAAAGACATTTGTAAGATTTTATGCGCATGGAAATGAAACGAAAAGAATTTACCTAAATGGTTGGCACCAGAACGTAATCCGTCTAATTTGACGATTGATCGCATATAACCAATCAAGCGATCATTCTGTTGAATGCGAGATTTATTCCGCTAAAGCGAATTATATCCAAAATCAATTTTCTAACATATCTCGAACATTCAGTTTCTACTGCCAGACAGCCATTTTATTACTCAACCCTGCTATTGAGAAGGAAGCTTAACCGCACAGGAGCGACTTCACGATAAACCGAAAGAAAGGGAAAACCAGTGACAACCAAACAACGGAGAAGCTTGGTTTTAAACAGTGACCATCAAACAAACAATGGATTGTGAATTTCAACGTTATATCTATTCAAAATTTCTTTGACACACTTTATAAAATAGTTCTTTTAAATGCAAGCATCTACTAGTTAAACAAAGTTATATAGCGTGTTTATGTTTCATTTTTTACCTTTAATAAAAAATAACTAAACGAAAATAATATTGAAAACAATCATCAAAAAATAGAGGTTTAGTATTTTAGATAGTTAAATAATCGCAGAAATTAATGTAAGCGATAAATATAAATAAATAAAGCTAAAGTAATAATATAGGCATTTATTTATGTAAATACGTTAAAATTTTAAAAAGTTATTAAATATTCAGTTGTTTTAATAAAAATACTACAAACTAAGAAAGAAGTAGAAACATAGATACAGTAACTACTACAAACAAAACAGTCACAATACAAAAATTAAGAAACACCCTTGGCAAAGAATAAAACCTTAGATCATATATATCATTAATATCTGTTTACCTAAAATTTTTAGAAAATATTTGTTAAAGATTACGGATTTTTTTTAAATCCCTCCTCGTTTTAAGCAGATTAGTCAACGAGTTTAATTTTTCTCTCTAACACATTATCCTGTCAATTACTCATCTCTCTTGCATGTATTACCTGAGTGCAAAAGTTGAACCATTTCTCATAAACATTCCAGTATACCCAATATCCAACATCCAGAATATACCCAAACTGTATTTATTATTAAACTTAATTTATTTGACCGGCAACTACAACGAGTCTAAGGCAATTTGTAAAAAACAAGCCCAACCCCGAAGGATTGAAAAATTTTGTTTTAGCAAATCCTGACGGACTTGTTCTTGATTTTATTGTGTATCAGGGATCGAAAACGTAGCCAGGAGGACAGCCTGAACCTGCATTAGGAATTGGTGGTAGTGTAGTGAAAGCTTTAGCACAAAATGTGCAAGCTGGCCATACCATATTTATGGATAGATATTTTACTACTTCCAATTTACTGGAATATTTATACAATGAAAAAAAAATTTACGCTGTTGGAACTATTCTTACAGGAAGAGTACCAGGAGGAGCCAAACAGAAACTCATTAATGACAAAGAACTTATGAGAAGAGGCCGGGGAACCTTTCAAGAGCTGGTTAGAGAAGATAATAAAATATGTATTACCAAATGGTGTGATAATAGACTGGTGCTGATGGCGTCAACTTCGGAAGGATCTCATCCAGTAACTTCTGCCCAGAGATGGGACAAAAAGACAAAATCTTACATTCAGGTTCCAAGACCTAATGTGATAACTGCATACAATTCAAGTATGGGAGGAGTTGATCTGAACGACAGGATGATTGCGTATTACAGAATTGCGCAAAAAACGCGAAAATGGCCTGTCCGTTTCATGTTCCATTTTATTGATCTTGCGCTTGTGAATTCTTGGATAGAGTACAGACGAGATCGTAGGACAATAAGAGAACCAAATAAAAACATTAAAGACCTTCTTGCATTCAAAATTTATGTTGCAGAGTGTTTGGCAAAGAATGTGCCTTCAGCTTCAACCAACTTAACAGAAGCAGAAGATAGTGACTCCTCATCGGACGTTGACTTGAGAAAATGCATAGAACCTCAATCAGACCAAAGAAGAAGAAAATCTTGTAGACCAAAACCTGTTCCTAATGAAGATGTTCGTAAGTCTGGCAATTTACATCTACCGGTATGTGCAATTGGAGACAAAAATAAATTTATGAGATGTCGGAAACAAGGTTGCAAAAGCAAGTCTCGTTTTAAGTGCAATACGTGTGACGTATTTTTATGTATTCAATATGAAAGACAATGTTTTTATGAATTTCATAAATAAATTTATATTGTATAACCTGCTTTTGTCGAATTTTATGTTTAGTTTGAATAAAATGTAATTTAAAAATTTATGAGAAATGTTTGACTACAGCCCCCATGTCCAGCAGACGGTACTACCTTTTTTGAAAAAACTGTTTTAAAAAAAAATTACGTGCAAGATCATTTATATGATATATATACAAAGAAAATACAAAAAAATATAAAACTTTAAATTTTTTTTTCTTCTGGGACCGAAGAGGATATATATATATATATATATATATATATATATATATATATATATATATATATATATATATATATATATATATATATATATATATATATACAGACGTATAGAAAATAAAATTCTGAATCCAACCATATACGTAGTCTTCTCCATTATATGGTAAATTATGTAGTTTTGCCTTATGTTTCAAAGAATTGAACATGTCAAAAAGTCTATCAACTTTTTCAATAAATTCAGCTGTTCCAATAGCTTCAGCTGGTAACGGATTCACTTCAAGTTGAAATACCCACAGCCACACTTTCACTTAAAACTTGTACTGCTAAAGATACACGCATTCTCTCCCAATTATTAGGTTTCATATGTTTGTCTGTAAGGTTTGTAACGAAGTTACAGAATTTTGATTAATTGATTTAGTAATAAAATGAATATGTTTATCTTCCCGTGCAATCTGAGACCGTTCGGATCAGCGGCCGACTCTAGCGAGAGCACGCGTCCCTTCCCTAACCGATATTTGGCGTGCACCGCTCCGTTTGACTCCTACCATTTCCCCCATGCTCCGAGAACACCTATATAAAGAGGTGTAGTCGTCCGATTTATTCAGTCCGCGCCCAGGACTCCCAGTAGGACCAGCCAGCCTAGCTGACCAACCAGCCAGTCCAGCAGACCGGACCGAGCCAAGGAATATAAGAGTAAGTCCTCTTACTGACTTTCCGCCCGACATATTCCGTTAAGTTCCTTTTTCCGAGACTTCACTGTGCGTAGCCTGGATATCTCATTCTTACATCCCCTACCGTACCTTTTCCGAGACTTCACTGTGCGTAACCTTGAGGTCTTATCCTTTACCCTTTCCGAGACTTCACTGCGTGTTAACCTGGGAGTCTCATCCTTTCATCCCTTACCCCTTTTCCGAGACTTCCCAGTGCGTAGCCTGGAGGTCTCATCCTTACATCCCTAACTTTTCCGAGACCTCACTGTGCGTAGCCGGGAGGTCTCATCCCTTACACCCTCCCCGATCTCCTTACTCCGGCCCGTCCGCCATTACCGACACCCCGTTTCACAACCCCGTGTCCCGACTCCGTATTTGCACGCTTGCTTATTATTGCACGCCGTATTGCACCCCACTTGCTGTGGCTATTGTACCGTGATATCAAAAATTATCTTGGTCAAGGGTGGTTATGGAATATAGAACGGTTGTCTTAGTTTGAGTTTTTGCATCTTTATTAGTCAATTATCATTATTATTAAGTCAAACTAAGACAACCGTTTTATATTCCATAACCACCCTTGACCAAGATAATTTTTGATATCACGGTAGGTAACCGTAGATAATTGTATGCTTATTTTAGGTTTAGAGATTGAAGCTTGTTGGAGGGTTAGAGCTTTCGTTGTAACAAATATTGTTTGGTTTAACAATTGGGTGTTTTATTTGTTAGCTTTAACACCCTCTTATTTTGTGAAAGCTTTAGGAACAGGTGGTGTGATCCAGACTGGGCCGACCTCAGCAACCCCAGCAGTTCACTGGATTATCCTTTCTCCACTAGCAGTTACCCGGATTCATGGAGCATACTACGTTAAAATATAAGGGTTGCAAATTTTTGGGGCGAAATAATTATTTCATTTTTGGTCGTACGAATAAAATTGCTTTTACCTTTCTTGTAGACAATTTAAAAACGAACAATCTGGGGTACTTACTTTTTTGGTTCCTTTCTTTGGTATACTGGAAGGCAGCGGTCGAATGGAGGTAAGTCGAAAAACGATGCAGTAAGCGCGTATAACGTTCTTCTTACTGGTAAGTTATTTATCTCCTTAAGCGTACGTCTGAGTAAAAAAGTTGTCACCGCCATCTTTGTCGGCAATACCATTCTCTACACCTTCCATACTACACTTTTTTATGTCATGTAAGTAGTTACAAAGTTATTAGAAATAAACCGATAGAATATAGAAGAGGGTGGTCATTTGTATTGAACGTATGGGGTGAAATAAGTATTTCATTGTCGCAAGGGAAAAATTGCTGTTACCAAGCTTGTGACTTTTTTTTAATCTGTCGCCTGGACTAGTTCCAAATTCATGCCATGAGTAAAACGCTGCAAGCTCCTCATAGATGGAAGAGTGAAGGTTTGTCTAACAAATTTGTATGCTTTTGGACTTATGAAATAAAGTTGCAAACAAATCTTTTATATTCATCGGAATACCGTTTGCCAGTATTCTTTTGGGTAGTTAGTGACACCTGTGCTTGAACAAATTTTGCAATTTATGGTGGTAAAAACTTTTCACACAACTTCTTAAAATCGTCAACGGTTATATCACAAGAATAACATAGGCGCAATTAGAAGGCTTCATTTGAAAAGTAAATCATTTCAAGTAAATTGAAATAAGCTACTAAAGGCTATGTCTTGAAAGTAGATTATACAAATAAATGTACCGAAATTAACTAAGAGGTATTAAGTGTATGAGCTCAATATTTTCAAAACATTTTAAACAACAAGGTGCATATAATTTATGTTTAAAATATTACTAGTATATGCTTTAGCGAACTTAAATATGAAACCCTGATCTGCATGCTTAAGGACTAGCATTAATAACAATAAACAATAGCTACAACAATTATACTTTAACATAACAATAATTACAACACTTAAAAACAATGTTATTCTTAAACATGCTACTACAAGAAATATTTCTACAATAACTAATTAAAAACAAAAAATCAAATAGCTTCTTTATTGTGGTGTTTCAGCAAGCTTATGAGCTTCAAGCCGTGGAATTTGCGAAAACCACTTACTGAATTTTGTTTTGAATGAATGTGCCGAATTAATTTGTTTAATATTATCTGGTATTAGACTATACAGTCTAGGTGCTAAGTATTGATAAGATCTTTGATATATAGTCTTCATGGGTCTTGGCACTATTGATGACACCATTTTATGTCTGGTTTGGTATATATGTCGTATCGGTACTAAATCATGTCGGTATTTATGTTGTCTAATTATTATATTATAGTAAAACAATTGTTTTAAGTCGTACAGTTTGGATTCTTCAAATAAGCTATCAGTGGGGTAAGTATAATTTCTTTTATAAATTAATTTAATAATATATTTTTGAGTTGTTTGCAGATGGTGTTGATGAATGTTTGCTGCTCCTCCCCAGGCAACTATTCCATAGCGGAGGTGGCTTACTACCAAAGCATGGTATAGCATCAGCAGTTGAGTAGGAAAGAGAATATCACTAAGGATTTTAAACTTGGGCAAAAGAGATCTAATTTTACTCGTCAGAGATTTAATGTGATAATCCCATTTTAAATGTGAATCTATATATATTCCCAAATACTTTATATTGGTTGTCTTTTTGATTTGGACAATCTCATCTTCAACAGGAACATTTAGCGAGAAAAACTCAGGTATGTTAGTAGAGTAGGGTGAAAAAGGAATAAAGTGAGTTTTGTCCACGTTTACAGTTAACATTTTGTAGTTAAAGATTTTCAATATTTCTTTAAAATCATTTTCCACTTTTATTTTTAATTCGTTCCAACTGTTGGAGCAGTAAAAAATTGCTGTATCGTCGGCAAAACTGACAATATCCCCATCAAGATCAAGTTTCAATATATCGTTTACATAGATGTTAAAAAATATTGGACCTAGCACGGTCCCTTGTGGAACGCCATATTCAACATTTAAAAAAGGACTTTTTGTTTCCTCTATTTGAACACATTGTGGACGTTTATTGAGGTAACTTTCAATGAGCCTATATGTTGTTCCCCTAAAGCCAATATTTTGTAAAGTTTGCAGTAGCTGAAGGTGACTAACTGTGTCAAACGCTTTAGCAAGATCTATAAAAATACATAGTGATGGTTTACTGCTGTTCATTGCATTATATATATTTGTTGTTATATGAATAATGGCATCCTCTGCTGACATATTCTCTTTAAAACATATTGTTTATTAGGTAAAACGTTGTATTTATTTAAATACGATACTATTCTTTTTTTCAAGATTTTTTCATATACTTTTGCTAAATTGGATATAATTGATATTGGACGATAATTAGTCACCTCCAAGCTGCTACCCTTTTTGTGTAGAGGTTTAATTACTGCTACTTTAAACTTTTCCGGAAAGATACCTTTTTCAATTGACAGGTTAAAAATGTGACTTAAAATAGGAGAAATTTCACTCGCAATATTTTTTAATGTTTCTGATTTAATATTGTCTATACCTGGGGATTTTTTTTCTTTTAACGTTAAGATTACATTTCTAATTTCTATTTCAGTAGTTGCTGTGAGAAAGAATGAGTTCACCACAGGGTGTGGAGTTTGATTGACCACATTCTCTGATTTTTTAATTTTTGATGCAAGATCTTTACCAATTGCTGTAAAGAACTCATTGAATCTCTCCGCTACTGCCTTTTCGGCCGTTAATAGTTCACCTGTTGCTGAGTTTATGTTGTAAATTTTTTCATGTTTTTTGTTTGTATTACATATTTCTTTTACGCATGACCAAAGTTTTTTTGAATCATTTCTACTTTCTCCTAATTTTTTTTGATAATACTTTTGTTTTGATATTTTAATCAATTCATTTAATTTATTCCTATATCTTTTATATGTTTGTTTGTTAATTTCATCTGGATTTTTCTGCATTTGCTTAAAAAGCTTGTTTTTTTCTTGAATAGATTTCAACAAGCCTTCTGTGACCCATTCTTTTTTCCTGACGGTGCTATTTTTCAATTTAATTTTATTAGTGCAATTCTTTATATAACGTTCCAATATTATTTAAAAAATGTTTACAGTTTCATCGACATTATTTTTTGAATATATATTTTCCCAATTTTCAGTACGTAACATCTCTTTTAATTTAGGATAGTTAATATAGTATTTATACTGATTTTTGATAATTTCATTTTTTATTTTTCCAGGGAAGATGGTATACAAAATAATTGGACAATGGCCTGTAACTTGCAATCCTAGAACTATTGGAATGTGTATAAGATTACCTATCATACTTTTAATGAATATGTGATCAAGACAATTTTGATTCCTAGTAGGTTTATTAATTGCTGTTAGATAACCAAATGTTGATAATGTATTAAGATAGTTTATAGAATCTGTAGTATTTTCTAAAATATTTATATTAATATCACCCACTAGTATCTCCATATCAGTGGTCTTGTCTAATCCGTTTAAATAGAGGTACAGATTATCTATAAATGTATTTATGCAATCAGAAGGACTTCTGTAAATAGCTGTTAGTTTAATATATTTTTTATTTTTTTCAATAGTTAACTGTATACTTTTTATACTACCAATTAAATATATCTGATAACTAAAAGATAATCTTTCATTTATAAAAATCATTATCCCATCATTTTGGTTAGCTGTACCTTCATTATATATGAGTTTGTAACCCTTAAAACTAAACAAATCTGGATCAGTTAATTTCCAAGTCTCTGTAAAGACTAGACAGTCAAAGTCATGACCAATTGAATGCAATAAAACTGTAAATTCATCTTTGTTTTTATTCAAATTTCTCGCGTTAGAACGAAATATTTTCAAATTCTCTTTTTCTATAGCTCCAATTGTTTTATTTTTAATTAATGTATTGTATTCACTTAAATTATCTATTTGAAACGTTTCTATTTCTTCTAAACTAAAATCTTTTACATAATTATTCATTTTACTGAAGAACACAAAAACACAATAAAAAACTGCTAACTAGACTTAACTACTAAACTTTGGAGTAATAAATAAATATAGTAAGTATGTGCTTTTAACAACGATGGGGGTCCAATTACGCATCAGACCTTAGACCTGGTCTCAAACTTTTATTTGCAGTACCTTCCTTACCTTTGGGTGTATCTTTATCTGCACTTGTCTGACTTTGTAGGAAGTTAAGTATTTCAGGATCTTTGAAGGTTTTTTCTATTGTAGGAGTATTTGGAGCACTGCTTCTCTCTTTTTCTTCTAATTTAGTTAAGGTTTCAAGTTCTTCCAACGTGTAACTTTTATCGTCAAGTATAAGTTTGTTTCTCTTGATGTAACTCCTGGTATAGTTTTGACTTTCTCTAGCTTCTTCAAGATATTGTTTCAGATGTTTTAATTCCTCCCTTTGTTGAAGAGTTAAATCTTCGGAAATAAAAACACCACTCCCCTTTAATAGCTTAGCATTCTTCAAAATAGCTTTCTTCTTTAGAAAGGACACCAGTTCTGTTTTCACAGGAGCGTTTTTGTATGTTCCTAAAGTGTACAAATTATTTATATCACTTGTTTCCAGATTTATTTTTAGTAATTTATGTAGTTCACTACAAATCAATTCAACAGTGATTTCAGCTGGAGATTTCTGCCAACCAAATATTACCAAGTTATTAGTTTTGCTGGTTCTTTCTAATTGTTCTACTCTTTGCCTTAACCCCTTATTTTCCTCTTCCAGTGATGTAATTCTTCTATTTCCTTCCTCTATTTTTAAGACCAATCTAGCCTCTGCCGCCTCAATTGTATTTTTTAATTCAGTTTTAGCTTTTTTAATTTCATCTAATATTTTTTTGGAATCACTCATATTTAAGTATTTTAACAACAATTTTAATTTTATTTTAAGTATTTTACAAAAGTAGTGTGTAGGTTGCTTTAGCTAAAACCATTCAGAATTTTATCAGCAACAAAAATACTTGTTGATAATTTATAATTTCAACTTTTGCTAATATATTTTTAAAAACTTTTGAAATTGATTTATTTTATGTTGCAATAGATGATTTTGGTCTTTTTCAATTACTTAATCACTCATAAAATTTATTTTACTCAATCTTAATTACAGAATTTACACAATTTTTGTGGAGCAAATTTACAACACCTGTTTTGTATACACATACACATACACTCTCGATGTTCAATGTTCAATATGTTGCTGCGAATCAGCACTAAAGACTAGTATATCGTCTAGATAAAAAAAACAAAGTGGGAGCCTTGATAATAGTGTCCATGAAACGACTCCAGGTGCTGGCTGCATTCCGTAGTCCGAAACACATCGGTTTAAACTCAAAAAGTCCCAGAGGTGAGATAATAGCAGTCTTGTGAATGTCCTCTGCTGCGATTGGTATTGCGAAATAGGCTTTCTGAAGGTCTAGCTTCGAGAATATGGTAGCGCCAGCAAGTTTTCTTGTAAAGTCCGTTAAAAAAGGAATCGCGTAACGGTCTGGTACTGTCACTGAATTAAGTTTTCTATAATCGCCAACCAAGCGATAACTGTCTGTTGGGGCGATGCGGGCTGAGATGTCTTGGTCGTCACCAGGAGGTAGTGCCTCTGCTGTGCCTACTGCTCGCTTTCCGACGATGTGAATTGGCGTGGCATAGCTAGACGATGACCGCTGTACTACGTCAGCGTCCAAGAGCTCATTAAGATGATCTTCTAGAAAAGAAAGATGATTAGGGTTCAGTTTGCGACAACGTGCTTTAACTAGCCGTCCGGTCGTGTCAATGTGATGGACTACAGTATGTTTTACTTGTTGATGGTAGTCGAACTTACGTAAAAGTTCTGGGAAGTGTGTGTTTAGCATCTTGCTATAAACATCAAGATTGCTATACATGTTGTTAATAGTACCTGAAGAGTGTACGTTAATGTTTAAAGGTAAGGGAAGAAGAAGGGAAGAAATCGCAGGAGTAACGATTGACTCGGAAAAAGGAGTCAAAACATTAGCCTGTGCGGAAAATATTTTTCGTTTAGTGCCCGTCTTAACTTGGTTGGCTGTGGAACCTCGACTGCGAGTTCGGGCGGGCTGGACATCTGCCGTGCAAATGACCCGCTGAGAAGAGCAGTTAGTCTTAACTGGGGGGAGTCAGTGAGAGGATTCACTGTTGGAGCTGGAAATTGACAACCTTGGCTGCGGTTTCTGGCGAGCTTGACATCTGCCGTGCAAATGACTCGTCGAGAAAAACAGTCAATAGTTAGATTGTGCTGCTGTAAAAAATCCAGGCCTAGTATGGCTGTAGATATGTTAGCAACATAAAATTTCCAGGGGCATGGCGGTAGGCCAGGAATTGGAGAATGTAACCTCAAATTTACGAAACCTGTCACAGGATTTGACGTATTGTTCACTGCCATAAATGAAAGGTTGGCAGACGTGATGTTTTGTTTACAGGAAACTGCAACGTGTGTAGGCAAAATAGAGTAATCCGCTCCACTGTGAACCACAAAATTAATTTTGTAGGTTAGGTCCTGTAAAAAGATTAAAGGATAAGTGCTTGGTAAAGAAGAAGTTGGAGGGATTGAATTAACCCTGGGAGATGGGGAACTGGCAGTGCCCGAACGCATGGGACGGCGTTTATTGAAATGCTGATGATTTTGGGGGTTCGGAGAGATGTTGGGAGTTACAGGGGATTGCCGCTTGTTCATGGTAGAAAGCTCATTGGAAATGGTTGTAAGATTGGTCGTCAAACTGTTTAGCTTAGCTTCTAATGCATGAGTAGTTAAAGGTTGTGGTGCTTTCTGCATAGAATAAATTAAATCTAATTTTTCTACAAAGGATATTAACGGTAAGTCATTGAAATTGAAAGACTGAATTTTAAGTTCTGTTGGTAGTTTAGCTATTAAAAAGTCTTTGGTTAATTCCTCAGTTAAGCCCAGATCCAATTTTTGGATGTCAAAGAGTAGTTCTTTGACACTACCAGAGAATTGAAGAGTCTCCAAAAGATTATTAATGCGAGATTCTCGTGGACCTAGAATATATTTTATTACTGCCCGTTTCAAGGTAGTATATGGTTGTTGCCTTGGGGGGTTAATGATTAGGTCGGGATGAGCTCCTAAAACGTCGAAAGGTAAGTTTATGGTTAATAAGTTATATTTGGCTAGTTCATCGTTGATCAGCATACGAGTGAAAGTATCTTTCTACCAAAATAAAATACAGGTCGATATCGTTACTCGTAAAAACTGGAAATGAAACTTTGACAGTCGCCATTTGAAATATTAAAATAAGTAAGTAAAAATTTGAAACTTATCGGATCAGAAGCAGCACTAGTTCTTTTTCCAACGGTCACCTTCAGTCAGCCACGACAAGTCACGCAAGAGAAGCAGTAGCAGGATCTTCCGGCGACAGAAGTCGAGTAGCAGCTGATGACAGATGACGCAGGGATAACTAGATGTGGTTCACCTGGAGAATTCAGTGCAGCAGGCAAAGACCAGTACTGCCAAATTCTTCTTCGGGAACGTCGGGGTCACCATAAGTAGCGGTGTTAACACTGAGGAGAAGTGTTAGGGCTACATTTATTTAATTCTTGTAGAAGGAAATAAAACGCAAGTTTACTTCTATGAATTATTTATTTGACTCTACTAGTTTATTGATACGCGTTGCCTAGTACCATTTCGTATCTAAGTAAAAAATATATGAGTTGTGAGTCGTTCACAACAGTATGCACTAATAATGAAGTGGATATTTGATGAAGACGTTTGCATTGCTTCAGTTCTTTTTAAGAGAAAATAGCATGGTTCTGATTTATTCCAATGATACTGATGTTTTCCTACTATCAATGTATTATTCAGTAGCTTTGTTAATTCCCATATGATTAGATCGCAAAGAAGGCTTTGTTCTGTGTCAGACCCACATTGAAGAACTGCCAGGCAAGATTCAGGATGATCCAAAAGATCTTGCTTGCATTCTTTTAGCGGCTTACTGCCTTTCTGGCAATGACTGTGTCTGCTATCCTTTTCGAAAAGGAAAAAGAACTGCCATGAAAGTGATAATGAAAAATAGGGTAAAACTGGCTAATCTGAAACATTTTGGAGAACCTATTAGTGGAAAATACTGTTTTGAAGATGGGGACGAAATGTTTTTGACATGTCGGCTATTCTTTAAGGCTTTAGATGAACGTTTAGAGTTCACTGGTTCACTAGATGAACTTCGTGCTCATTTGTTCCCGACTTGTAAAACAGACATTCGGTATTGTTGTGAACGACTCACAACTCATATATTTTTGCATAGATACGAAATGGTACTAGGCAACGCGTATCAATAAACTTTGAGAGTCAAATAAATAATTCATAGAAGTAAATCTGCGTTTAATTTCTTCTACAAGAATTAATAAATATAGCCCTAACACACCAACCACAGTGTTAAATCGCTATATATGGTGACCCCAAGTTCCTGAAGAAGAATTTGGCAGTATTGGTCTTTGCCTGCTGCATTGAATTCTCCAGGTGAACCACATCTAGTTATCCCTGCGTCATCCGTCATCGGCTGCTACTCGACTTCTGTCATCGTAAGATCCTGCTACCTACCTGCTTCGCTTGCGTGACTTGTCGTGGCTGGTTAGAGATGACCGTTGGAACCGGAACTAGTGCCCCTTCTCATCCGATAAGTTTCAAATTATTTTTACTTACTTATTTAATATTTCAAATGGCGACTGTCAAAGTTTCATTTCCAGTTTTTACGAGTAACGATATCGACCTATATTTTATTTCGGTAGAACGATACTTTACTCGTATGCTGATCAACGATGAACTAGCCAAATATAACTTATTAACCCTAAACTTACCTTTCGACGTTTTAGGAGCTCATCGCGACCTAACCATTAACCCCCCGAGACAAAGACCATATACTACATTGAAACGGGCAGTAATAAATCGATTCTAGGCACAAGAGAATCTCGCATTAATAATCTTTTGGAGACTCTTCAATTCTCTGGTAGTGTTAAGGAATTGCTTTTTAACATTCAAAAATGATCTATCGACCTTGATCTGACTGAAGAGTTGACCAAAGACTTTTTAATAGCTAAACTACCAACAGAACTTAAAATTCAGTCTTTCAATTTCAATGACTTACCGTTAATATCCTTTGTAGAGAAATTAGATATAATTTATTCTTTGCAGAAAACACCACAACCTTTAACTACTCATGCATTAGAAACTAAGCTAAACAGTTTGACGACCAATCTTACAACCATTTCTAATGAGCTTTCTACCATGAACAAGCGGCAATCACCTGTAACGACTACATTCTCTCCAAAACCCCAAATTCCTCAGCATTTCAATAAACGCCGTTCCATGCCTTCGGGAAATACCAATTCCCCATTTCCCAGGGTTAATTCAATCCCTCCAACTTCTAATTTAATCTTTTTACAAGACCTAACCTACAAAATTAATTTTGTGGTTGACAGTGGTGCAGGTTTTTCCATTTTACCAACCCACATTGCAGTTTCCTGTAATCAAAATATCACGCGTGCCAACCTTTCATTTATGGCAGTGAACAATACGTCAATTCCTGTGACAGGTATTGTAACTTTTAGGTTACATTTCCCAATTCCTGGCCTACCGCCATGCAACTGGAAATTTTATGTCGCTGACATATCTACAGCCATTCTAGGCCTGGATTTTTTGCAGCGGCACAACCTAACTAATTGACTGCTTTTCTCGACGATTCATTTGCACGGCAGATGTCAAGCTCGCCCGAAACTGCAGCCAAGGTTGTCAATTTCCAGCTACAACAGTGAATCCTCTCACTGACTGCTCTTCTCAGCGGGTCATTTGCACAGCAGATGTCCAGCCCGCCCGAACTCGCAGTCGAGGTTCCACAACCCCCCCAGTTAAGACTGGCACTAAACGAAAAATATTTTCCGCACAGGCTAATGTTTTGACTCCTCCTTCCGAGTCAATCGTTACTCCTGCGATTTCTTTCCCTCTTCTTCCCTTACCTTTAAACATTACCGTACACTCTTCAGGTACTGTTAACATGTCTAGCGATCTTGATGTTTATAGCAAGATGCTAAACACACACTTCCCAGAGCTTTTACGTAAATTCGACTACCATCAACCAGTAAAACATACTGTAGTCCATCACATTGACACGACCGGACCTCCAGTTAAAGCACGCTGTCGCAAACTGAACCCTAATCATCTTTCTTTTCTAGAAGATCATCTTAATGAGCTCTTGGACGCTGACGTAGTACAGCGGTCATCGTCTAGCTACGCCAAGCCAATTCACATCGTCGGGAAGCGAGCAGTAGGCGCAGCAGAGGCACTACCTCCTGGTGACGACCAAGACATCTCAGCCCGCATCGCCCCAACAGACAGTTATCGCTTGGTTGGCGATTATAGAAAACTTAATGCAGTGACAGTACCAGACTGTTATCCAATTCCTTTTTTAACGGACTTTACAAGAAAACTTGCTGGTGCAACCATATTCTCGAAGCTAGACCTCAAAAAGGCCTACTTCGCAATACCAATAGCGGCAGAGGACATTCACAAGACTGCTATTATCACACCTCTGGGACTCTTTGAGTTCAAACGGATGTGTTTCGGACTACGGAATGCAGCCAGCACTTGGAGTCGTTTCATGGACACTGTGTTATCAGGGCTCCCATTTTGTTTTTCTTATTTAGATGATATATTAGTTTTTAGTGCTGATTCGCAGCAACATATTGAACATTTACACCAAGTGTTTTCCCGATTAAAAGACAATGGCCTAATTATAAACCTACCAAAGTGTCTCTTTGGAGTCAATGAGCTCGATTTTTTAGGACATCACGTTAATACACGCGGTATCAAACCAATGGCTTCCAAAGTCCAAGCTATAATTGATTACCCATTGCCTTCAAGTCAGAAAGCACTCCGCAATTTCATTGGTTTAATTTCGTATTACCATAAATTTGTACCAAACTGTGCGAAAATTCTGGCACCGTTAACCTCTATAGTTATTCCTGGTAAAGCTTCGTCAAAGCCGGTCCAGTTAAATCATGAGCAAATAGAAGCCTTTAGGCACGCAAAGAATGCTTTGATTACCGCTACTTTATTGGTACATCCGCGAATTAATAACCCTATCAGTATAGCTGCAGACAGTTCGTCTTCCACTATAGCTGGAGTATTACAATCTATTGTGGAACCAGATGAACGTTTTACTAAGGTCCATCTCGACCTAGTACACCTTCCTTCTTCGGGAGGTTATAAATTCCTCCTTACCATTATTGACCGCTACAGTCGGTGGCCGGAAGCCATTTCTCTGAAGGATTCTTCCCTGGAGTCAGTAATCACTGCATTTGTCGACACGTGGGTGTCCCGCTTTGGAATTCCCAAGTACCTCACCACGGACAATGCAAGAATTTTCCTTTCGCATGCATGGATCAACTTCATGGCCATGTTAGGGATTAAACACGTCAAATGCACGGCCTTCCATCCGATTAGTCAAGGCGTTATCGAACGTTTTAATCGGACACTCAAGCAATCCATTCAAACCACAGGAACTTCCTCCTGGTTAACAAATCTCCCTTGGATTCTCTTGAGCTTACGTGCAACCCTGAAATCACAAGTTAATGTTTTTCCTGCAGAAATCCTGTATGCTACATCTTTACGACTACCTGGTGATTTCTTCGAAGAAGAACAACTGGCTAACGACATGAACCTCCCTAATTTCATAGCCAATCTCAAACGTCGTATGAGGAAGCAGAAGTATTTTTTTACAAAAACGTATTCCAGTCAGTCCTTGGTCCCCAGAGACTTGACCAACTGCACACACGTATACGTTCGTAATGACACGCACACCCTGGGCATGAAAGACAGTTATTTAGGCCCCTATAAAATGTTAGAACGGACAGTTAAATACGCCACTCTAGAAAGTCACACTGGCCCTATCTCTTTAGATAGGCTAAAGCCTGCATATTTTTTAGATTAGTTACTTTATAATGTTAAGACAACAATAAACTGATTTCAAATGCTACGCGAGGGCATCTTTTGAAAACCTTTTACCTGTTGACTTTGAAAATTTGAACACTTTTCTGTTTTTTTCTTTCTGTTTACAGGTTCCAAGAGTTGCCGTCGCAAGTTCCGTAGTGTTATTTAGCTTAAGTTTTTTATTGTAACTACCTATACTGCCTAGTAGAGTTTTTGTAGCTGGAGAATTTTACAACTTTGTTCAAGTTCCCTTAAAATACTCCATTTTTTCTCTAAAATACCATTCCGTATTTTTTCTTTTTCATGTGTGTAATACCCACGTTTCAGATCGGGCGGGGTAATGTTGTGAACGACTCACAACTCATATATTTTTGCATAGATACGAAATGGTACTAGGCAACGCGTATCAATAAACTTTGAGAGTCAAATAAATAATTCATAGAAGTAAATCTGCGTTTTATTTCTTCTACAAGAATTAATAAATATAGCCCTAACACACCAACCACAGTGTTAAATCGCTATAGTATTTACCGTCATTTGCCTCCAACAGAAGATGCCTTTTTATACCACATTTGAAGGGCATATTATGTTATCAAACATCTGAGAAGGTATTTTCATAAGCTGGAAAATTTTGTCCTAATGCCAGTATCAACAATCAAAGTTGAAAAACTTTAATGCATCCCTTAATTGGGCGTGTGAGGGGCAGCCGAGGACCATGTTTCCTTTAAAAAAAATTCTTTCCCGCCTAAAACGGCGTTCAAAGTCGCCATTTTGAATAACTTGGTGCACACTTTATTCAGTGACGGAATAACCAATTTGAATGAGGTTTTCACCATTCGAACCCTTTTTGCATTGTCTAGATGGCTTTTTAAGGGATTTGACCTTTGACCCAATTAAGGGGTCACCCGGCGTCAACCAATGCAAATTACACATACGGTTTATAATATCTCAAAATTAACTATTTAAGACGTGGAAAACTAATATTCTGCTGCAAATGACCTTTGACCTAATTTTGGGGTCAACCAACGCAAATTACACAAATTACCTCCGTAATATTAAAAATAACGTAAAATAACGTTTAAATAAGAGTTTACTTTAGAGGCTACGAATATCTATATGGTGTATAAACAATAAGAACGTATATGTAGAAATCGCTTACGAGGGTAGTAGATATATCGAAAAGGGTTAAAATCCGTTCAAAATTACATTACGTCTAGAAAACTAGAAATTAGATAATTGTAGCATGCGCATGTTAAATGTACCTATTCTTCACCTCGTCTGTAGTAGATATAATGAAAAAGGATAAAAATCTGTAGTATAGGGTTTATGCTTATACTCAGGCTCGCAATCATATGTAGCGTATCTATGCTTACATAGTATAATTGTTTTCTCAACGTAGAATATATCGATATTTCTCTAGTTTGATTAAATCCTATAAGTTATATTCATTTCACCCTTTTTTATTCTGTTAAGACATTTATAATAATTTATAGATTCTAGAAAGTTCCTATCAATATTAGAACAATGCGTGTAGACTGGTGTGTGTGTTATATAATACCGATTCTCGCATATACGAACTTAGGAGCTAGCTGCTAACTCTGCATGACATTAGATGATTTGATAATGATAGATGATCGTGATAAAGAATGTTGTTATTTATAGCAGTGACTTTATTACAATTCTTACTAGAATATAATTGTATGATATCACATCATGATATGTACCTACAATTCGACTACCTACAATTTGACTACCTAAATTAGGCCTTAATCTAAGAATAATCATGTGTTTTATCGTTATCTTATGATATCAGGAATGCATTACTTCTATTAATCTTTAGTTTAGCGTAGATATAAATCTCTTTGTGTAGCTCAATAAATGATTATAGAGCTGTATTGACTTATATAACATTTCTCTCATATATGAATTCGCATATATCGAGTTAAAGTTAATGAATGAATACAACATAAATCATTACTCTACGTATTCCATGATTAAGACTTCAATAGTTGAACGAGTTATTCGTACAATTAAGCAAAAGCTGTATATGATTTAGTTGATAGCTCTGTATGACATTCAGAGTTAGATGTTAGTAATTTAAAAGACAAGCTCCGTGGTCTCGGGGTTAAGCTATGGAGTTCGCTGGCCCGTGTTTCTAACTGCAGATCTATAGGATAGAAGAAGAATCAGAAAAAGTATTAGGTAATGTTCATTGAATAGACTCCCTGCTTCATTTCATAACTTATTTGTTTTAATAAATAGACATTAGTCAAACGATGGATATCCTCAAATAGGAATGCCAACATAAGATTTATTTTAAAATAAATTTATGAGAGAGGGAGATGAGAGCTGACAAATAATATATAAAAATGAGATGTACAAAATCAGATATGAGTTATGCAGACGATACCGTGAATTAATTTAATTTGTGTTATTCTGCATGAGCTAATTATAAAGAAACTTCAGGGAATCTCAGTCACTTGTTTAGTATTTCTGCTTTCAAATGAATCATAGAGATTTGATGTACGCTTCATTAACTTTTTAAAACTGCAACAGAGATAATCCGACAAGTGATTGACAGTAGCTTTGATCTATTAACAAATTATTTATAAAATCTAAATTCCTTTCAGTCATTCGTAAGAACATTTGTTCATTTATGGTTGAAAGCATCTAAAGTAAACTCTTATTTAAACGTTATTTTATAATATATCATACATTTCAACAGATCGTATGATTACCCGTCTCTATCGTAACCCAGTATGTAAGGACATTATGTTAAATACTATCTCATACATGTAAATAAACATTTCTTTAAAGAGTTTGTTAGGTCACCTAATCTGTTATATAATATTACTATGATATTAGATCTCGTCGATTACAGTTTTACCATTAGGACATACTTAGCATACGGGTTATCACAAGGGTGAGTAATTGTGATTTAAAACAATAATTTATGCCGCTTTTAAGATGATGATCTCTTAACAAATTATTTAGAAAATCTAAATTCCTTTCAGTCATTCGTAAGAACGTTTGTTTATTTATGGTTTGAAAGCAGTTTTAAAGAATGTCGAAACATGGCTAATTAGTTTGTACGTATTTTCATGCAAAAACATTTAGTTTGAAAGTTATTTCTTAACCAGTTTTAGCTATAGATAATGTTTTTGAATTTTAGAAATAATGCTCTACAGTATTCTATATTCTTAAGAAGATTCACTTGAATAAAATTTTATGAAATCATAACGACCCTAATTATTTCCTTTCAAACTAAATGTTTATGCCGTATATTTAAACAGGTCTAATGCACCAGAGCTAATCCGACAGTTGATTGACAGTAGTTTTAGAGTTACTTTTGTATAGTTGAAAATAAATTTTTATTATTACGTTTCATATTAAATTGTTTTCGCAGAATTACATGATGACCTGAAGATAAATATCAAATAGGACTGATTTATTTTAAAATAAATTTATGAGAGAGAGATGAGAGATGGCAAATAATATATAAAAATGAGATGTACAGAATGAGATATCAGCTATGTAAATGAGAGAGGAGATACGCTAATGATACCGTGAATTAATTTAATTCGCGCATGCATATGAGAAATCATATATGTAAATGAGAGAGGAGATATGTAAATGATACCGTGAATTAATTTAATTCGCGCATGCATATGAGAAATCATATATGTAAATGAGAGAGGAGATATGTAAATGATACCGTGAATTAATTTAATTAGATCAATTAATTTAATTCGCGCATTTAATTAGACCACGCCTCATTTGAATATTAATTCGCGCATTTAACGATGTAACTGTCAAATAATCATATAGATTAATTCTGCTTAATATGAATTTTAGTTCGTATAAGATTAACGGTGACGCGTATCTATTTAATAAATACAACTTTTACAGTCTTTTAATAGATTACCTCGTTGGTGTAGTGGATGCATTGGCTGACTACCATTCGAGCGGTCCCCGGTTCAAATCCTGTTGGCTCCATTGGTTTTTTATAAAAAATATAGCGGGTTGCCTATCAACAGGCGCATAGAAATCTACTATACCGATCATATGACGTCACCGATAGATGGCAGTAGTAGTACTAAAAATTTGAATCTAAGGGCGGGAAATCCTAGATGACAAATTGAAAATGAAAGATACAAAATGGCAGATATGTTCGCGCATGCATATGAGAAATTATATATGTAAATGAGAGAGGAGATATGTAAATGATACCGTGAATTAATTTAATTAGATCAATTAATTGAATTCGCGCATTTACTTCGCGCATTTAATTCGCGCATTTAATTAGACCACGCCTCATTTGAATATTAATTCGCGCATTTAATTAGACCACGCCCCATTTGAATATTAATTAGATCGCGGGTCATTTGCATAAAAAGGGAAGGGATGGACTCAAGAGGGGCCATACCTACTATCTTTTGTCTGTGGGTTTTTTGTGTATTTTTTATATAACACACTCCCCAATCGTAGTAATAGGCATGGCAGATATGATCTAGAAATAAAAAAAATCTTATTAACAATATTAGGCCGCGAAAATAATTTTGCAATATACTATCATAGAGTGAAATGAAGACAGAATTATAAAACTTAAGTAGAAAAAATAATTAAATTTATTTCTTAATCCCATTAACCATTCATTCCAGCATTCGCCTTTGTTAAGCCATTTATTATTGCAAACTCTCTACGCGTGCCATACTCCGTTGCAGAGCGTTGGCATCTCCCTCCTATACTTGTGTTGTGCGTGTTCAGTGATCACAAGTATAGGGGACCTACAGCTTAAGGTGGACTCCGAACCACCCCAAGTACAGTCATTAGCAAATGTCTTGTCCCGAGCAGGCAACACATTTAACAATTCTGGTAAAAGAAACGACGTACGTTTCGAAGCATAGTTTCTTTTGTTGACAAACAACACACCAAATATCCAGCTTTAAAGGTTTCAGCGATGTGCCGTTTACCGATTTTTCGGTAGATTTACCGAACTGCAGGTAAATCTACCGATCTACCGAACTTCTAATGGAAACTACCGAAAAAACTCTATTACGAATTTAATCAATAAATGATTTATAAAACAAATTTAAGTATACCAGTAAAGCTTAACCTGTATTTTAATAAAAATATTAACATTAAACGAGTATATAGAGATGTCATTTCTATTCCTAATAATTCTGGGACCTGAAATAAAGTTTCTACAAGTGCGGCATTTTTACAGTTGGAAACTCATTTTTTTGTAGGTATTCATTCATATAACATGGTTATTTATTACCTATATATTTACTTCTACGCTTTGTTGATGTTGCCGCCGCCGCCACCCTGAAGGCAATAACAATAAAGTTTGCAAGTATTCCTGAATTATCTTTATTATTAAGTCTTCTTTATATCCCTGAGAAAAAGATTACAGAGGGTACATAATAAAACTTCAAAGTAAACTCGGTACACCGGACATGCAGTATGCATATTTTACTATAACAAAAATAACAAATAACATCTGGACAAAATGCAAAGCCGGCTACCGAAATTTCATGAATTCTAGAATCTTGCTATTATGTACTTTTTCCTTTGTACATTTCAATTACCTGCTTTAAAGATCACAGTATTTTTTTTATTTAAATTAAAACTTTCATAAATAGTATTTAGTTAACAATTTTAGTTGTGATTTTTAATTGCAATTGACGTATTAATTGAAACTAAGGTTAATTGTAGTTAAATTTAGTTGCAGTCTGCAATTAAGAGGTTAATTGCAATTACATATAATTGCAATTGAAATGTCACAATTAAATCTTCAATCATGAAATAAATAAAGATTATTAAAAGTTTCACAGTTTTATTAAAATACAACCTGACAATATTGTTTCGACAGCTATGCTGTCATTATCAAAGGTAATATAATTATAAACAAACACGTCGCTAAGGTAGATACAAAAATTATATTACCTTAGATAATGACAGCATAGCTGTCGAAACAATATTGTCAGGTTGTATTTTAATAAAACTGTGAAACTTTTAATAATCTTTATTTATTTCATGATTATGGAGTTCCACAAAGTAAGGCTGGAAACAATAGACAAAATCTTCAATCAACTAATTAATTGATTAAAAATTTAATTGATTGATGCCCAACGCTGCTTTGTAGGAACTTATATTTTTGTTACGATTAATTAAATTAAAAAAAAACATATGCTTATAAAATAGTTTTCTTTATTTAATACTACTACAGCAAGTGCCATCTACCGATTTTTATCAGAACCTACCGATTTCCTTGAGTATACCTACCGAACTTATTTTTTCTAACGGAAACTACCCTACCTAGAGTGGCTTTGTATAACAACAATAGAGTAATAAAAACTGCTATTTTCAAGTGAATTTCTCATTTTACTGGAATACAAAGCAGCCGTTTCACTTCTACTATCGTTTCTTCTTTTTTAAGAGATAAATATCGTATGCTTTTTTCTACTTTCTTATAAACTCTATTAATTTATTTACGAGTTTGATTTGTTTATTTACATAGTTTAATTATTTTGTAAACACTAAAAGACTAAATTTTTAGTACTAACTGCAATAAGTTTTTATTGTAAAAATTAGTAAAAATAATAAATAGTCAAAACTAATAATCATTCCCCGAGTTTCCAAAGTAGAATCAGATTGGGCATACAAGCGAGGCATATTTAAACATTAAGGGACGGTTTATTCACCTTCAGGTAAAATTCCCAGTAGTTGCCGGTCAAATAAATTAAGTTTAATAATAAATACAGTTTGGGTATATTCACAGAATTATATCTTGAAAGTAGTTACTGGAATTTTTATGAGAAATGGTTCAACTTTTGCACTCAGGTAATACATGCAAGAGAGATGAGTAATTGACAGGATAATGTGTTAGAGAGAAAAATTAAACTCGTTGACTAATCTGCTTAAAACGAGGAGGGATTTAAAAAAAATCCGTAATCTTTAACAAATATTTTCTAAAAATTTTAGGTAAACAGATATTAATGATATATATGATCTAAGTTTTTATTCTTTGCCAAGGGTGTTTCTTAATTTTTGTATTGTGACTGTTTTGTTTGTAGTAGTTACTGTATCTATGTTTCTACTTCTTTCTTAGTTTGTAGTATTTTTATTAAAACAACTGAATATTTAATAACTTTTTAAAATTTTAACGTATTTACATAAATAAATGCCTATATTATTACTTTAGCTTTATTTATTTATATTTATCGCTTACATTAATTTCTGCGATTATTTAACTATCTAAAATACTAAACCTCTATTTTTTGATGATTGTTTTCAATATTATTTTCGTTTAGTTATTTTTTATTAAAGGTAAAAAATGAAACATAAACACTCTATATAACTTTGTTTAACTAGTAGATGCTTGCATTTAAAAGAACTATTTTATAAAGTGTGTCAAAGAAATTTTGAATAGATATAACGTTGAAATTCACAATCCATTGTTTGTTTGATGGTCACTGTTTAAAACCAAGCTTCTCCGTTGTTTGGTTGTCACTGGTTTTCCCTTTCTTTCGGTTTATCGTGAAGTCGCTCCTGCGCGGTTAAGCTTCCTTCTCAATAGCAGGGTTGAGTAATAAAATGGCTGTCTGGCAGTAGAAACTGAATGTTCGAGATATGTTAGAAAATTGATTTTGGATATAATTCGCTTTAGCGGAATAAATCTCGCATTCAACAGAATGATCGCTTGATTGGTTATATGCGATCAATCGTCAAATTAGATGGATTACGTTCTGGTGCCAACCATTTAGGTAAATTCTTTTCCTTTCATTTCCATGCGCATAAAATCTTACAAATGTCTTTTTATTTTAGATAATATTATTTCCCTAGCCGTCACCTTGAGGGAATTGTATCGTAAAAGACCTTTCAGTTTATAGAAAGGTAAAAATCTTCAAATATTTAAAATTAATACAATATACAGGTTGATTTCTTTGTAGGTCCTTTTAGTTTGGATTTTGTTGTTCGTTGTCGTTTATTCTTGTTCCTGCCTCTCTGATCGTGGGTTCATTTAGAAGGTCCTTCCCCTTTGGGTCCGTACCTACATTTATACATGTACCGGGTCGGAACAAAACAACAGATATCGAAGGGTGAAGCGAAAACCCCTAAGCAAGGCTTTAAATAAAACAGCCGTGGGTCTTCGAATGGTGGGATGTTTGTCTAAACTTGTATGTATTCTGTGTCATTTTATTTATGTTTACATATATATTTACAATTTACAATGTGTGTACAATGTATTCATGCATGCTAATTTTAAGAACAACACGAGATCTCGAGTAGTGAAATTGTCTTAGGGTAGTTTTAAGCCAACTGTGATACAAATCACCATTCACCGTCTTTTTTATTAAACATTAAAATTTTTGATCTGCACAATAGACAATAGTTACAATTAAAATAAAGCCCTACTTAGAAAGTTTACATTTCACTAGGTGTGTTTTATTTATTTATTATTTATTTATTTGTATGATTTTAATATTACTTTCCAGTTCGTCATTTGTAAGTATATATGTACGGTCCAAAATATTGGAAGTTGCCCATATTTTAGTAGAAGATCTATTTCTTCGTTTGTCTGATAAGCTTGAAGCTTTAGTAATAAGCATTGTTTTTAAACGAAGTGGCGCTTGTTTTTTTTATCTTTTATATCTTGTATTACCCCGCCCCTCTCCGACTTATTGGGGGTTAGCCGGCAAAAACTAAAGCAGTGTTATTTGGATCAAGCTGATACTTCCAGCACAACTACATTTTGGTAGGTTAAGTATTTATTTATATAAAAATAGCCTTTGTATTTCTGTAGGTTATAGTAAATTAGTGCCCATGCGTGAGGCCTTTTGTTGGAAATTCCACTTTGTTAAAACCACTTGTTGTTCTTGCATGTTAGGATAATTTTGGGGAATATAGTTTGCCTGATAGATTAAGTATTTAGTAAGTTAGGATAAAGAACCAACTCCAGGATTGTATTTTGTAATTTGTTGTATTCTTGTTACAAGTTATTTGATTAGTATTGATTATTTATCTTATTATAAATTGGTTATTCGTTTTGTTAGTTTTGATTATTAATTAGTTCATTATGGAACGGAAGATTCATATGGATAGGTTAAGTAAATCAGAACTATCTTATGAGTTAGCTATTAGAGGTCTTCCTGACTCTAATGTTGATAGTATGTGAAAGTCTCTTCGACAGTTAATGAAAATGGAACAAGATCAGTCCGTACTTGAGTTACCAGCTCATCCGTTTACTTTTGAAGAAGATTCAGATGCTATTTCTACAGCTCTTTTTGAACTTAATACGGCTTTGGAGTCATTTGATGATAGTGTGGATTCTAATCCGTATAAAAAATTGCAAACTAGGTTAAGTCATCTATTAGGTAGGGCTGCGGCCATGAAAGCCAAAGATGAGGTTTCTGCTTCAAAGCGGGCAGAGCTCATTCAATCCATTCTTGGATTATTGAGCGATATTCACGATAAAGCTTCAATACCACAGGTAACTGATGAAGTAGCTATTCAGTTAGGGTTAGGTTTAAGCGTTGGGGAAGCTATTGTTAATTCTCCTGCGGGCAACCCAGCAGCTTCTTCTACACTTGCTGCTACTGATCCTCAATGTGGTCAGCCGAAGTCTGTACCAGTCTTTAAATGGGGACTTGATAAATTTGTAGGACATGAATCTAAGATTTCTTTAAATGCTTTTTTGCAACAAGTGGATGAGTTGTCTATTGCTCGGAATGTATCAAAGACCCAGTTATTCGCATCTGCTTTGGATCTTTTTAAAGACCAAGCACTTTTGTTTTATAGGTCTAGAGGAAATGAAGTATCTGATTGGGACTCTTTGGTTAAACTTTTAAAAGAGGAATATCTCCCTATAGATTATGATGATAAGCTTTTAGAAGAAATTCGTAGGAGGATTCAAGGTCCTAATGAACCGCTAGGGACTTATTTAGTAGCTATGGATAATTTATTTTCCCGATTATCAACAAAATTTTCTGAAGGGATTAAATTAAGATTACTGTTAAAGAACTTAGCTCCATTTTACCAATTTCATTTGTCGTTTAAGGAAATTAATTCTATCTCTGATTTACTACAATTTGGTAGGCAGCTTGAAGCTTCAAGGTTGAGGGCGGACAGTTATGTTCCTCCAACTAGAAGGAAAACCGACTTAGAGCCAGATTTAGCTTTTGTTGAGACTGCTAGTAATTCCAGTAGTGCTGCTTCAGATGTTTCATCACGGTTGTGTTTTAATTGTAGGAAAACAGGACACATGCGTTCTGCATGTTCTTCTCCCTTGATTAAACGTTGTTTTGGTTGTGGTGAGATGGGGGTCACTAAGACTTCTTGTAAGAAATGTTCTCCTAGGGATAATAATTCGGGAAACGGTTTTAACTCGCCATTAATGGGTGGTGTTAGTACCGAGTCTTCTTTTCAAGCAACCACTGTATTATTAAATTTTATCCTTGCTCATGCCGAAGGAGATGAACGCCCGTATTTGTCTATAAAAGTTTTGGGTCATGATTTGTTAGGTCTTTTAGATTCCGTAGCAAATGGTCAAACTGTGAAGAGCATTGGTCAAGTTGATGTACCGATCCAACTTCAGGATCGAATGCATATTATTTCTATTTTGGTAGTTCCGGATCTTCCACAGACTTTGATTTTGGGTATTGACTATTGGAACCTTATGGGTATTGTTCCCAATTTGAGACAAGGCAGTTGGCGATTTGTAAAAGATTTTGACAATTCGTCTGTTGAACTGGAATCTATTGAGGTTATGCCTCTTAGTAATTCTACACTTACTTTTGAACAGAAATTGGAGTTAGAGAAAATTTTGAATGAGTCCTAATCACTTCCAAGTGAGATGTTAGGTTGTACGTCTAGGGTTGAGCATGTTATTCGTACAAATTCTGAACCGATTAAGCAGAGATATTATCCGGTTAGTCCGTTTATGCAACGTCTTATCGATGAAGAACTCGATCGTATGTTGAGCTTAGGTGTCATTGAACCGTCTTCTAGTGGCTGGTCCAACCCAGTCCTAATGGTCAAAAAGAAAGATGGGACCTACAGATTTTGCATACATTTTTGTCGTCTTAATCGTGTGACTGAGAAGGATTCTTACCCTATTCCCTATGTTAGTTCTACTTTGGATAAACTTCGAAATGCCAAATTTTTGTCATCGTTGGATGTTAAGTCTGCCTATTGGCAAATTCCTTTGTCTGAGGATTCCCATAAATACACGGCTTTTACAATCCCCAATCGTGGCCTTTTCCAGTTTACTCGTATGCCTTTCGGGTTACATAATGCCCCTGCGACTTGGCAAAGATTCATTGATAATGTTCTTGGTCCGTCTTTGGAACCATATGTTTTGGTGTATCTGGACGATATAGTCATCGTTACAGATAGTTTTGAAAAACATATTGAAATATTAAAAGAGGTTTTTAATCGATTGTCTTTAGCTGGTATCACTTTAAGTTCGGATAAGTGCAAATTTTGTGTCCCTGAGCTACGATACTTAGGTTATGTAGTTAGTCAGAAGGGAATTCATGTGGATTCTGAGAAGGTTCAGGCCATTATGAATATTCAGCCTCCGCGGAATGTGACTGAAGTTAGAAGTCTGATAGGTTTGACTTCATGGTACCGTCGTTTTGTACCACAGTTTTCTGATATCATTCAGCCGTTGACAACACTTCTTAAGAAAGGTGTCAAATTATATTGGTCATCTGAGTGTGAATGTAGTTTGCGGACTTTGAAGGAAGCTTTGGTTAGGGCACCTATTTTACGTTGTCCAGATTTTGAGTTGCCGTTTACTGTTCAAACCGATAGTAGTGGTTTTGGTTTAGGTGCTGTCTTGACGCAACAGATTGATGGCGAGGAAAGTGTAATATGTTACCTTAGTCGTTCTCTCACTCGTCAAGAGCGAAATTATTCTACGATTAAGAGGGAATGTTTAGGAGTTTTATGAGCCGTAGAAAAACTTAGACCATATTTAGAAGGCCGTCGTTTCACGGTGATCACCGATCACTACTCTTTGGTGTGGTTACATAATTCAAAAAACCCGACAGGTCGTTTAGCTAAGTGGTCTTTGAGACTCCAAGAATATGACTTTCAGGTGGTCCATCGTAAAGGTAAAGACCATTTGGTACCTGATGCGTTATCACGTTCCGTACCGATTCTTGACAGTATTGCGTCAGGTGATGAGCCTGTTATAGTTTCTACCGATAAGTGGTATAATAGTATGGTTGATAGGGTTCGGGCTAAACTTGCTAAGTTTTCTCAATGGCGTATTAATAATGAAGGTTTATATAAATCTATGAAAACCGAAAATGATTCTGATACCGTTTGGAAACTTGTTGTACCTAAAGAAAATAGACTTGCTATTCTTCGTCAAGCACATGATCATCCTACTTCCGGTCATGGTGGAGTATATAAAACATATCATAGATTAACTCCCAAATATTATTGGCCAAAAATGCAAGCCGATGTAGCTCGATATATTAAAACTTGTCAATTTTGTCAAAAATGTAAACCAGATTTAAGACCTCCTGCTGGACTGTTAGTTCCGCAACCAATTGTTGATCGCCCTTGGCAGATGGTCAGTATCGATTTGATTGGTCCTCTCCCGAGGAGTACAAAAAGTTATTCATATGTCTTAGTCATCGTGGACTATTTTAGTAAATTTTGTTTGCTATTTCCTCTTCGGAATAGTTCAGCGAAGATGGTTTGTTCGAGAATTGAAGATGAAGTCTTCTTAGTTTTTGGAGTACCTAGATTGGTGTTGGTAGACAATGGAGTCCAGTTTACTGGTCGTGAGTTTCGCACTCTTTGTAGTAACTATTCTGTAAAAATTCGTTTTAGTGCGCATTATCACCCGCAATCAGATCCCACAGAAAGAGCGAACAGAAATGTAAAAACTATGATTCGTTCCTATGTCAAAGAGAATCAGCGTTCTTGGGCAGATAGATTAACAAAGATTGGGTGTGCCCTTAGAACTGGTCGTCATGAGACTACTGGTTACACTCCCTATTTCTTAACTTTTGGTAGGGAACATATTTTAAAAGGCACTGATCATAAAATATCTGATAAAGTTCAAGATCTGCAAGTTGATCGTTCGTCTGCTACTGTTATTCCTGATAAATTGCAGGGAGTTTTTGAGGTAGTACGTAATAAAATAAAAACTTCTTTTGATCGCAATAAACGTTACTATGATCTCCGTAAGCGAGATACTCAATTTGTTATTGGTGATAAAGTTTTAAGGAAAGATTTTGCTCTTTCTGATGCGAGTAAATATTTTTCACATAAACTTGCTCCTCGTTATATTGGTCCTTTTACCATTCACAAAAAGGTGTCTCCTTGGACTTATATTTTAGCTGATGAACTTGGTAGGGAAGCCGGTAAATTTCATGCCAAAGATTTGAAAGAGTATGTTCCGAATCATGTTGGAGATTAGGGTCATTTGGTTGTTTCTTTTGGGGGAACCATTTGGTGGTTTGGGTTCCACAGAGTTCAGCGATGGTTTTGGCTGTCCTCATTTGGAGCGTTTAGTGATACGCTCAGTTCGACCTAATATCTGTCGACTTGTTAGGGCTTATTAGTTTTTATTTAGATCCTTGTTTTGCAGGTATCTATTTTTGGCTTTTATACCAAGGTTCTTGATAAAGCAATTTCGACTTTTGTTTTGGCTTAGCCAAACTATTTTTTTTGTATACCGGATTTGACGATTTCTCTTCTCCTTTTTATCTTCTCCTTCTTTCCTATACCGATTTTGACTCCATATTTGCAATAGCACGGTTTGGGCTGGATCCCCAAGACCGTGGTTCTTTTGAGTTTCTTTGGGCTGGACTCCGTTTTTAACCCCCGGTTTCTTCTTCTCTTGTTCTCTGTCTCAAACGGTACGAGTGTGGTGTCCGGATGGTTAGTGTTGCTGAGTAGTGCTTCCGAACCTCGGATGCGGTTGTTTGGCGCTGTTCAGTCTCCACAACGTTGGAACTGGCAGTGTCCCGCATCGTGTGTGAAGTTGTGCTCCTCGGTGGCTCTGCCGTCTGCCCACTTCACATGTGTCCGGGCGAGCCCTTCTTTTTCACTCTGTTTTATTTTTCTTCTATTTTCCTCTATACTAACCTCTCTTGGGTGGTAGCAGAGAGTATGTCGGCGGCTCTCTGTTCAGTTCTTTTGCCGGCCATGTTCAGTGGTTCGTGCTGGTAGGTTTTGTTGTGAGTCTTTGCCAAGCCTCGGGTACTGGGAGTTGCTCAGTGGTCCTTTCCCGACGTGGAATACCACTGTGCCCAGTACTGTGTGTGAAGCGCGTCTTTGCAGTGAACCCTGCTTGCCCGACCATTGTTCATGCTTCGGGGTGGAACCTTTTGTTCCTCTGTTCTTTCCTTACCTACACCTTCAATTTGTGTTTGTCCTTTTTTTGTTGTTGTATTTTTTGATTTTTGGATCACCTTTCTGGTGTTAATTCTTGGTGCCATGTTTTTTTTGTTGTCATGGTATTTTTCATCCTGGTGGGTTGTTCTTTCGATTTATTTTGGGGCAAGTTAGATTTTAGCAAGGCTAGGTTATGCTAAGCCGCGAAAGGGTTTTCGCGACTGGGAGTTGAGGGGGAATTATAACGTTGAAATTCACAACCCATTGTTTGTTTGATGGTCACTGTTTAAAACCAAGCTTCTCCGTTGTTTGGTTGTCACTGGTTTTCCCTTTCTTTCGGTTTATCGTGAAGTCGCTCCTGCGCGGTTAAGCTTCCTTCTCAATAGCAGGGTTGAGTAATAAAATGGCTGTCTGGCAGTAGAAATTGAATTGATTTTGGATATAATTCGCTTTAGCGGAATAAATCTCGCATTCAACAGAATGATCGCTTGATTGGTTATATGCGATCAATCGTCAAATTAGACGGATTACGTTCTGGTGCCAACCATTTAGGTAAATTCTTTTCGTTTCATTTCCATGCGCATAAAATCTTACAAATGTCTTTTTATTTTAGATAATATTATTTCCCTAGCCGTCACCTTGAGGGAATTGTATCGTAAAAGACCTTTCAGTTTATAGAAAGGTAAAAATCTTCAAATATTTAAAATTAATACAATATACAGGGTGATTTCTTTGTAGGTCTTTTTGTTTTGGGTTTTGTTGTTCGTTGTCGTTTATTCTTGTTCCTGCCTCTCTGATCGTGGGTTCATTTAGAAGGTCCTTCCCCTTTGGATCCGTACCTACATATATACATGTACCGGGTCGGAACAAAACAACAGACATCGAAGGGTGAAGCGAAAACCCCTAAGCAAGGCTTTAAATAAAACAGCCGTGGGTCTTCGAATGGTGGAATGTTTGTCTAAACTTGTATGTATTCTGTGTCATTTTATTTATGTTTATATATATTTACAATTTACAATGTGTGTACAATGTATTCATGCATGTTAATTTTAAGAACAACACGAGATCTCGAGTAGTGAAATTGTCTTAGGGTAGTTTTAAGCCAACTGTGATACAAATCATCATTCACAATAGACAATAGTTACAATTAAAATAAAGCCCTACTTAGAAAGTTTACATTTCACTACGTGTGTTTTATTTATTTATTATTTATTTATTTGTATGATTTTAATATTGCTTTCCAGTTCGTCATTTGTAAGTATATATGTGCGGTACGACCAAAATATTGGAAGTTGCCCATACTTTAGTAGAAGTTCTATTTCTTCGTTTGTCTGATAAGCTTGAAGCTTTAGTAATAAGCATTGTTTTTAAACGAAGTGGCGCTTGTTTTTTTTATCTTTTATATCTTGTATTACCCCGCCCCTCTCCGACTTACTGGGGGTTAGCCGGCAAAAAGTAAAGCAGTGATATCTGGATCAAGCTAATACTTCCAGCACAACTACATTTTGGTAGGTTAAGTATTTATTTATCTAAAAATAGCCTTTGTGTTTCTGTAGGTTATATAGAATGAGTACAAGAGTCTTTACAAGCGTGTTTTCAAAACAAGCTTTAAAGAATTTAAATTCCTTGCCCAGGTAGTTGTCCATCTCTGTACACGGTATCTACCTTAGCGACGTGTTTGTTTATAATTATATTACCTTTGATAATGACAGCATAGCTGTCGAAACAATATTGTCAGGTTATATTTTAATAAAACTGTGAAACTTTTAATAATCTTTATTTATTTCATGATTATGGAGTTCCAAAAAGTAAGGCTGGAAACAATAAACAAGAACATTAAAGGCTTCAACTTGCTCTTCTTTTCTATATTGTCTGTAATATCTCCAAAGTCGATGATTCCTCTCAATACTACCATCACCTGGTATAGGGTAAGCAAAAACTCTTAAAAAGATGTGAAAAAAATAAGTTCAAGCTTCTAAAAAATACTATCAATAATATCAGTAGGAAGATGAAAATATACCTTTGCTTAAATCGGTTTCCACAATATATATTTTTTTTCTCTATCTCCCTTCTATAATGTTTTAAATGGTAGTTGATGGTTAAGCTATTTATTTGCTGTTGCAGTTTTATAATCTCATTTTCTTAAAATTACAATATAATTCCCGACTTCATATTTTGAAGTAAGGCACCATCATAAACAATTCCTCATCACATAACCTTTCCAAGTTTGATACTTAAAGATTTCTTTGAATCTTTCAACCTTACGTAATAATTTTCCATAAAAAGAAACTTTATTTGACAAGCATTATTTACTTTTGTAGCTTCTGTTCCGTCAATCGACCTACGCCGTAAAAGTTGACCACGTTGATATGGTTTACTAGAACACGACAGTCTTTAGAAATATTACTGGAGAATTTCGCTGGTATAACAGAAGCATGAAGGTTATAAATTTTCACCTTCATTTGCTTCAACCACTTGGAAATAATATACAGGTAATTATTTTATTAAGGTTTACATTGCTGATAAAAACTAACTAGCTAATAACTTAACTAGATACACATACTAGGAAAATAGGAAACGTTTTATTTACACTGAGAAAAATAATAACTATAAAGCGACAACTATACTATAGCAGACCGATTTTTTGTTGTTCTAACCCGATTTCAGGTCAAGAATGAACAACTGATTTGCTAAATGAACTATCTTTTTATAGTTAACCGGTTTTTGGTAGATTTTACCCGGGTTCTAGTAATATAAGCCACTACCTTGGGTTAAATCTACATGTACAGTAACTTACAAGTCAAACTAAAATAGCTTAGCAGTTTGGAGTTCCAGATAATATCGTATTTCATTAAAACCTTTTTATCACAATGAAAGACATTATTGGCTGTATAATACTAAATATTTCTAATTAAAGAAAGAGATTTTAGTTGACCTTTTATATACGAACTCAATAATTATTTCTTTCCTTTTAATATACACGAGAAGAATATTTTTAAAGAAATATGTTTATGCAATAAATTACAGCACCGTGTATGCTCTACATAATACGAATTTTGTCATACCAGGGAGTGAGGTTGAAATAACCCAACAGGTATGGTAAATTCAACTATTTTTCGCTTCTACCATATGGGAGTATGATTGATTTAACCTTATTTCGTCAATTTAACCAAAAGCAATTCACTAAAATCATATAGTTCGTATTACACACAGGTATTGTCAAAATTTGTACATATTTTCAGGGTTGCTGCAACTTATTTTTGGTTACTTTAACCTGACTATTTTTCTCAGTGTATTAGGCTCATATCCAGTGATATAAATTTTTAAGCAATGAATACAAATATTTTCCGGCTGATATAAAAAAAATATCTGCGATTTCTAGAAGTACAAGTACTTCAATGTGAAAACTTCACATGGGAAAACTCTCAATATACGTGGATGTCCTGTTAGTCCGGTATGTAAAAAGTAGAAATCCTAACGATGCAATATTGTATTATTAAATGACATTCCGTTTCAGGGTTATTACTATATTAAAAGCTTGATACCTGACTATACCTATCGTCCGCACATTCCTGCAGGGCAATATATGTTATCTAAAATCTATCATGAGGATACTTTTGCCGCAGAGTGAGTTTTGAGTTTTGCGGAGTTTATTACCAAATGAGAATATTAATCGGATTACTGATTGACTAGCAGTCGTAGTAACAATGTCTTTTCTACTTGTAGATAATGCCATATAAACAGTTTTTACCTAATTTAAGGGTCACACATTAATTAATACGTGCTCGTTCCTATAACATTTTATTTTCGAAGGTATGAAACGAGACATTGACAACCTTGCTTAGCCAAGTTTTGAATGTGACTGTACTTGTTTTGTCATTTTTTTATGTTAATTACTAGCTAACAATTTTAAATTATATAAAAAGTTACAATATTAACAACAAACATCAACTAATGTGTAATACATAAATATTGAACTATTAGATTATATTTACTTGACTGTTCCAAGCTGTAATTGTGCTATACATAATACGTTGTGGGGAAAAAGATTAAAACAATGTTATAATGGCAATGTTAAACCAAAAAGGGCAAAAAAGCTATGTTTTTATAAGATAAGCTATGCATTACACATATGTATATTGTTTAGAAATGAAGAATTTCTAAAGTTTTTTTAATGAAATGCAAGAGCCACATTAGAAACTGTAGATTTAAATTTGGATTTCCCGCCCTTTAATCTGTGTACCGCAGTGAAACTGGCAGCCAAAAAGTAGCAGCCTATCGGCTGCTCATAGAATTCGTTGTAAACCATCCTTATCCCACGGGCTATACTATTATAGCGCGACTACTACAAGAATTGATATTTATATATTATTATTAATTATAAGATATCCATTCGACTCCCATTGTTAAAAATATCTTTACAAGGGTCGCTGTTGGTTAATATGTTTATGCAAACTGCAGCTAAATAAAATTCCAAATACACGCTGTGTTTGTTAGCAGAATATACTGGAGCAGCCACCTACTGATGCGTAGGGGTAGCCAAATAGGGCTGTAAAAGGGTTAAACTGCTTTGTGCGAAATTGAACTATGCAAAATTCTAATAAAGAGGGTGTGTATTAACAGAGTATACTACAGCAGCTGGTTACTGAGGCGTAGGGGTGACGAGAGAGGGCTGTAAAAGGGTTAATATGCTTTGTGCGAAATTGAATTATGCAAAATTCTAATAAAGAGGGTGTGTATTAACAGTTTATACTACAGCAGCCAGGGTAAGGAAATTATAACTCGCGAATTAAAAAAATTCGATTCTTTTCTTATTTCACCACTCGGGAATGAAATTTATATTTAAACATTTATGATTCATTCTTTCAAGAATTAAATTTTAACGTCGGCAGTTTTATTCGCTCGGGAATGAATGCAAAATTAACTGTTTAAAAAATTCCATTCGTGAATGTTTACAAACGGAAATGAATCATTCGTTTTCAGTTCTTTTTATTCTTACTATACTTACAGTTCTTACTACTCTGCAGTTTTATTTATATAAAATCATTGACCAACTTCATATGATATGGGCCGACACAAACAATTTAATTTAACCAAATATATTAATTATGATAATGAATCAAATACTTCCACTTGTTTAGAGTGTGAGAAGAAATTGAAAGGAAATCAAACTGGAAACATTAATCGGCATTTCGCTAAACTAGCAAAAAAATTCTTCATGAAAAAGAAAACGAAAATGGGGAATCAACTAATGGAGTATTATCAAACGGGGCTCGAAAACAGAAACAAACCCATAAACCCAAAACAAACTAATTTCTATAAATATGAATAAGCATGAGTTCCTATTGTGTTACATTGGACTTGTTACGGTAAAGGTATACCTTTCAGAATTTTCGATGATGACCAATTTTTTTAAGCAACCTGTACAACCAAATGAAAAAGAATTTAATACAAATATTGATTCTATAAATGTAGTCGAAAAAGCAGGGTAGGAAGAACAAAAAAATTTGATTCGCTCGCAAAAGAATAATTCTTAAAAGAATTTAATTTTTCATTCGTTCACAATCTTTGTTTTAATTCTCTAGTAGTTCAAATTCGCGTTCCCGACCTTTGCTATTGCCATAATCATAAACAAAACACAATTTAAAAATAACAATTCAACTAAAATATATCCCGTTTAATTTTATTTTATTTGCGAGATATCAATCTCATTTTTATTTAGTTGTAACTACATAGCCTAAATACACACCATTTCACAAACACTCCTAACCTAACCTAATATTGAAAATGAAATGTCAGAAATTTTTGGCATTTTCATCTTAACATGTTTACAAAGTAAGTCACGTGACTAGTGACGTAAGCCCTCTGGTTGACTGAATGTTTTAACTGAGATTTGTGACAGCTGATCGTTTTTATTGTTTTGTTTTTCTGTAAATATAAATTTTAGACCATAAGTATGTGATATTACTTTGATCGTCTTTTTACCAGCTATATTTTCATCTAGTTATAATTAAGATTAGCGTTAATTGTGAACACATGTTTTATTTTCTGACGTCATGACATTGGCTATTTTCAGATATTTTCTTGTTTATTCGATTGTTTTTGGCTTATTTCAGTCGCTAAAAGTCAAAGATTGAAACCTATGCTCGGCTTCAGATCAAAATTTATAAAATAAAATAGGGTTAGAGTAACCCACGTGTTTTGTTTGTAAACAATAAAAACGTCAATCTTATTTAAGAGGGATATTTATCTGTATTTTTGGAACAAAGAAGATTTGTTTTCATTTTTAAAACACAATCACACGGGTTTGTGTTTATTTAATTTGAAGAAACCAAATATTTTCATCATCGACCGAAATATCGATATTGCATGGATTTTACAGCTGATGTTGGGTCAGTGTTGCTGTTTTACCAATTGCGCACAAGGGAAGATTGTGAAGTGAGTTTAGCGAGTCATATTTGGTTTATTGAACTATATACAAGGTGGGTCGTTTAAGATTTTGTTTTCTGATATGAAACTTTGACGAAATAATTTATATGAAACAATTTTTATAAATTATTCTCGTAATTTTGTAAGAATTTCGTTAAGAACATAATTTATTTGTTTTAATTAAATTAATTTTTTTTCTCAAACAGTAAATAAGTTCCATTGATTTATTTGTGTTTATGTTCGTTTGTTCAAATGAAGTAAGTTGTAACCCACATGTCAGGTTGTCAACAAACAATAATTCATTTGAACAAACTTAGGAAAGGTTTTCCTTTATGGTTGCTTTTTTTTTAATTAATTTCTTTTTTATCAATTTTCTTTTTATAAATAAAATAAAATCTGTGTTTGTAATTTTAAAAAATGTTTATTTATTATTGGTGTAGAATGCGAGTATCCATTTATTTTTTTTATATACAGAGTCCAGAACCTAAACTTCAGGTGTGGTTTGTAGTAAGTTTTTCTTTCCAGGTACAGGAATTAGTAAAATCAATTTCGTCGTTTGTGTTAATCTCATGCTCAATAGAATTACAACTGCGGTAGCCTACTGGTCCAAGGAAAAATTATTGGGGTGTTATAATTTAAAATTATTAAAGCTAGCCAAATTTATTTAATTGTTCGATGTTATTAGTATTCTATTAAAACTTTTAGGAAAGCGTTTTCAAATTGATTTCAAATATAATTATTCAATTATTTATTTAATTAATACAACATTCCATAATTAAATGTTCGCCCGAACGTGGGACATTTCAAATATAAATTTATTCAATAAGTTAAAATCACCTCATAGTTTAATGTTGTCCGAATGTGGGGCTTTCTTATAAAATCTTAATTATTTATTCTATTAATATAACATCCCAATATATTTAGATTATATTAACTTACTATTAGCCTTTGTTGAGGGTTTTTTCCAATAAAAACTTAAAAGAAATAAGTTTCATTGTTTCAAATAAGTTTTCTAAAAATAAATAGTGTCAGTAAAACGAATTGCCAAGAATTTACAGACACACCTATAAGAACAATCCCGCTCAAATCTTTTAAACTGGAATACTTGACTTCTTATGCAGGCAGTTTAAGCAAAAGTTTACTGCATTACTTTTAATTGCGATCACAAAATCAAAAAGTAATGAAAATATATAAAATAATATCGGCAAACGCAAAGAAGTTCGACTCCTTTTATGCGTGTATTTTAACTGCTATAAGTGCTGCCAGGCAGGTCTTGGTCGTACTTATAGTATATTCCGTAACTTAACCACAGTAACCGTAAGCTCGGTTTCGTGTTTCAAAATATACCAATTCCTGAAAAAAGTTAATTTATGGAACACGGTTCCTGAAAAAATGGTTTCTTTTCGCTAACCACAAGTAACCACTGCAACCGCAGTGAAACCGCGGTTGTTTGCGGTGACTTGCGGTTAATTTACCACCACTCCAAAAGAATACTACGGTTTTCTGATTTCTTTAACATTTTGCATAAATTCTTTTAGAACAAATTTCTCAACTTACCATATGCAAAAAAATATCGCGTACAACACGTTAGAGAGTCTCTTTTTTCCATTCATTTGCTTGATAAACCCGGGCTTCGCCCTCCATAATCAAAACTGTAAATTCATGAAAAAAGTATTACTTTTAAAACTCTTTGTACAATATACTATTCCGTAAGCATTTATTAATTTATATACATAAAAAAGATCCATTTTCCAGGGAATTTAAAGTTGGTATTTTGTATCGGCTATCGGCAAGTAAATACTTAGATAAAAATATTTATTTTACAGAAAATAATGATTTTTATTCGTATCATGCCGCCCCTGACTAATCTCTAGATTAGAGGATTTATTGTTTGCATGTGGACGGACTCCCTTGTGTTTTGTGAGTAATGGTATATTGGTTATTGTCACTTGTAAGCAGGGACTGGAACCCTTTACAAATATAGGTTCCGGTTCTTGGAAATTCAAAATAAGGGTTTTGGTTCCGGTTCCAATTTTAATTTTCTAAACATTAAGGTTTCGGTTCCAGGACTTTTTTAGGTTCCATAAGGGTTCCGGAAGCAAAAGTAATGACGTCACATTTTATGTTGGTATAGTTTATCTCAAACACTAAAGCCGTTACGTCATAAATCCAGAAGTAATCAAAGACAATAATTTAGAAGTGTCAACCCACGTTTCAGTATGAAAGACAAAGACAGAAGTTATAAAAGCAGTCATCCAAGTCTACACCCACGTGTCGTCCTTAGTATAAGGCGTTAGAAAGAGAAAACTATTGAAAGTATTTCCCAGTTTGTGCTATAAATTTAATTCAGTGGCTTACATATTTTCCGAACATTGATATTTGTTTGAACGTTGTCATTCGTTTTGTGCTGTTTTTGAGGTTTCTTCAAGTTATTATATTGCGTTTGTGTGTTTTCATCGATTTTTGAGTTTATTTAGTTTATTTCTTATTGAGTTAATATTTCCATATTTCCTCGTTTATTTTACAACCATATATTTAACCTAAAATATGCCACGAGGAAATATCCTTCAATCTCAAGCAAGAGACTTTGTGCTCCGTTTAATAGACTATTTTGAACGCGATAAGAATAACGGTGGACCTTTATTACCTTTGGCTGCCATACATGAGGTAAATAATCATCTTTGTTTAATATTTTGTTTACATTCTAGTTTTTACTCTTGCTGGAAACACTATTAAACGTTAAAAAGTCATTGCCCTTGTGCAACAAACTTCACAGATATATGCCAACGTGAAAGTGTACTTCCCAAGTCAAAAATTATTTATTTATGTGATTTTATAGTGTTTACAAGTGATTTTATACTGTTTAATACTGTTTCCAACAAGAGTAATAAAGTGGAAGATTCCATATTTTTATGAATTATCGCAAACATTTTAGCGTGTTTCCAATGCGTTGGACATTTCTTTGAGAAGCGTTTATAAGATAAAGGAGGAAGGGAGATTACTTGAAGGCACCGATGAAAGGTTGAGAAGTCCTTGTAAATCAAGAAATTACCAAAAGAAAAAGACCAAAGATTTGTCGGAAGTTGCTAAGTCTCATATTCGGAATACGATATACTATATGTACGAACATATAGCCTTGGTAGTGTAATGTCTGGCGTGCCAGACTTTCACCCAAGCGGCCCGGGATCGACTCCCGGCGCTGGCAGATCTAGTTAAAGTTTTCTGCAGTTTTCCTTAGCTGTAACACAAATGTGGGATTTGCGCTGTTCCACCTATAAGTCGGCTGCAGCCGCACATTGGGCCTACATAATAATAATAATCGCCCCCTCCCTCCCGCACAAGCTTATAGCTTCTGGGACCTTGGTTTAGGTTATGGGTTGTAGTAATTATTATTATTATTATTATCGTAAGTTTATAACTATTCTCTTAAGTTTAATAAACATATTCATTTGTACAATTGCTTCCAGGTCAACATGTTACACTAAATACTCTGCAGGGTCACTTTGAACGCGAAGGCACTATCAACATCAGCAGAGCATCACTGCATCGTGTTCTTCCACGTATCGGGTTCTCGTTTACGAAGGACAATAACCGTCGAGCACTCATGGAAAAGCCAAGCATTATTTCTCTGCGATCGACATTTCTGCGGCAATACAGACAAAATGCAACATCTTCCTTTAAACGACAAGTTGTCTTCTTGTACGAGACATGGATATTTGCTAAAGGAGCTAAGAAACGTTCTTGGCAGGACACGTCCGTGCATAGCGTTAGAAAAAAAGATGCCTCTGAAGGAAAACGTTTCATTGTTTTACATGCTGGCCATTCGAGAGGATTTGTGCTTAATGCGTCTTTGATTTTCGGAACAAAGTCAAAGCTTGCCGACTATCACGGTGATATAGATTCTAAAATTTTCATGAAATGGCTGAAGGAAAAACTTGTTCCAAACCTTGAAGAACCATCTATCGTCGTTATGGATAATGCTCCATACCATACCGTATTAGTCGAGAAGCAACCAACTACAGCATGGACTAAGTCGGCAAATAAAGAATGGCTTCAAGCAAATCACATTCCCTTCGATCCACATCTTTTTAAGCAAGAGTTGCTTGATCTCGCGAAGCTGCACGTCAGAATACCGAGATACGAGACTGATGAATTTTTGAAGGAGCACGGCCATGAAGTTATGCGTCCACCACCATACCATTGTCAGTTCAACGCAATCGAACTGGCATGGGCTCGCGCAGAATCATATTACGATGCTCATATCGGTGAGGATGGGTTCGGTGACGATAAAGTACTCGCTATGTGAGGTAAGGCTTTGGCACTCTGCACATCAGAAGAATGGGCGAAATACATCCGGCACACCGAAGAAGTGATCGAATCGTGGACGAATCGGCAGCACCTTATCGACGAAGTTCCCGAGCTCATTATTGCAGTCGGCAATGGAGATAGTTCTGATAAATTAGAATTTCCAGGCGATACTTGAAACAATCCAGAAGATTGCCAACATGTCGACAGTACCATGTACAATAATTAGCTGTTGAACAAAGTTATTTAAAAAAATTATTTTGTTTATAATTTATTTTTAATAATAAACAATTATAAGTCAGTTTATGGTTTGTTAATGAATTTTATTTTTAAATGATATTATTATAGAAAGATCGTGAACCTTATGAACAAACTGCTTGGGACGCCATTGAGACCGTTGTTGATTAGAGAATGAAACACGCGCATATGACGTAACTGCTTTTGTGTTTGAGATAAACTATTGCGGTGTATTCGAAGGCAAATTTAAAATAAAATACAATATGTGTCCACCGTTCCAAATATAAACATAAATTATATACGGTGGATCAAAATAAATATACACAACAGATATTCTTTATTCCACTCAGCTAGCTCAGGTTTACTCAATAAAGCATAAATTATTTGAATTACGAGACTCTTATTTACTTTTATGCCTGGAAAGGAAAAGAAACTTATATTGTAAGCACTAAAGCTCCTGCAGGCTGGACAACTGCTACTAATCTCTGTATTGAAAAGAAAAGAACTCTGGATGCTTGAATTAACATCAATTAAACACATATGTAGAATTTGAAAGACATAAACTTTATTTAATAAAGAAAATAAAAATTTGAATGGAAAGAAAACAATGTTGTTCGAAAATAAAGTACAATTGATAATTGAGAAGTAAATTCTCAGGCTTGCACAAACGTTATTAATTGTTGTAGAGACCTGACATCGGGCCAATACGGTTATTCGTTTGAACAAACCAACACAAATAAAATTCAATTATAAATGAAACTGTTGATCAAATAAAAATAAATTTTAATTGAAAGAAACTTTGTTGTTTTATTTAAATGAAATCAAATAAAGTTCTCAAAAGAACTTTATAAATTAAACAAAATAAATTTATATCAATAAGGATGAACTTTTTAAGTTACTTGTTATTAATTAATTAACAAAAACCATTTATTTTGACCAACCTGGTATGTTAAAAATAATATTCCTTTTTTTAAATAATCCTTTTTATTGGTAACACTGCGACGAAACCAATCAGCTGATTTCTTGTTTATAAAAAATATCGATGCAAAGATCGATGATGAAAATAAATTCAAACAGAATTTATTTGAACAATCACGTTCACTTTAGATACTCGTAAAACAACACTAATGTCTTCTTTTAATCCTTGAAATTATCCAGGTATCACTTTAATTTATTTTAATCTTTATTTTTACAATGACATTTACGTCAAAACATATGGTTAACAATCTAACCTCAAATTAATTACAGATATTTTATCCGGAGCCGAGCATAGATTCTGCTAAGAACGTTTTATCGACTGGTTTTGTTACAATTTGTCCCAGCTTTTATAGTTTATGCCAGAACAAAAGAAAACTATGACATTTTTCCAAAACAACGGAACAACGTGAACGCTTGATGACGTCACTAATCCTGCACATATGTTCTGGATCAGCACTAATCCTAATTCTATTATTACAGAATTGTAGCCCTTAATACCAAGATCAAAAAAGTATAGGACATGTATAGTCTCAAAATGTATCGTAACGAAGATATTCAAGAAAAACGATTGACAATGTACAATCTTCGTTACGATCTAATTACATATGAAATACAACAAATCAAGGTTCATCCTTTACAAATTAGTTACAAAAATACTCAATATAAGTAATACAATTAATTTCTCCATAAAAACATCTTTACAATTTAATACAAACATAATTTTAACAGTACGATTTACAATTAATACACCAAATGATGCATATACAAGTTCCAGCTTTAATATAAAGTTAGCATTAATCAAATTATGCTCAAAATGTCCAGCATACAGTACTCTAGGCACTTACATCAAAACAATGGAAAGGAAAAACAGGGCAAAAGCCAATAAGAGACAGATACACGAAACGACAGGATTTAAAACCTTCATTAAAATCTTATAAACAAATTTCAAAAGTTAATTATGTTATATAAGTCACAACAAGATTGACCTAATTAATCTATTTTCAGTTGAATAACAACATAAACTTGAGCTGGTCTCCTGGAATCTCGAAGAATATGTCTAACTTAAACATCGTAAACTCTAAAATTGAATGAGGGAATTATTTCTTCCAACCAGTGGGAAACCCATTCCAAAGTGTAACATGGGTTGCATAAACATATTTGTGATCAAGCACTCTAACTAATTAATATCCTTTTAATAATATAAAACCTTTTTATATATGCATAAGAAAGCTAGGTTATGTTTGCATGACATTTTTATTCTTAAGTTTTTACTTTAAACATTAATGACCCTAACTGTGGTCCTATGTATTGCCTTTATATTAATTATGTGCATGACATAGCATGTCCCTCTTTTGAGAAAATTTTCAAAACGGTGATTTGACAACACCGCAAAGATCCCCCAGAAACTGAAATAAGGTTTTGAAATTGCCCAATTTTATAAATTTTATTTTGTTTTCAACATTGAAAATTTTTATTCGCGTGGGACATATATATATATAATATATATATATATATATATATATATATATATATATATATATATATATATAAAATTAATTTTGGGTAATTTGGGTAGGTAATTTTGGAAATTATTGTAAAATTTTAAAATCTTCGTTGAAAATATATATATATATATATATATATATATATATATATATATATATATATATATATATATATATATATATATATTAGGGTGTATCGAAAAATTTTTTTTTCGCTGGCTTAGCAAAAAAATAATAGTTTTTGATGAAAAACAAGCCTTCATGATAATAATTCGTAATTTAAATTATGTTTAGGGGTGCCACCAGTGGCTCAAAAACCCAATTTTTGACTGTTTTTGTGGTTAGCCTCTTCCAACTTCTACCAGTTCAATCAGACAAACACTGATTTTGGATATTTTGTGCCCAGACCACTACTCTATAATTCCACAATACAAACCACTTAATACTATTATTCCCTAGTATGAAAAAAATCCCCTAAAAGTTACTATTTTTGCGATTTTCTGATATTCTTTAGCCAACTTCTGTTAATTTCATCACATAACAATGCGCGTTGGGGATTTTGTGCTAAAACGAATACCCTATAATCCCACAATACAAAAAGCTTAATACTGTTACTTCCAAAAAATAATCCCCTAAAAGTCACTATCTTAGCGATTTTATGATATTCTTTAGCTAAACTTCTGTTAATTTCATCACATAACAATGCGCGTTGGGGGCTTTGTGCTAAGACGAATACCCTATAATCCCACAATACAAAAAACTTAATATTGTTACTTCCTAGTGAGAAAAAAATCCCCTAAAAGTCACTATTTTAGCGATTTTCTGATATTCTTTAGCTAACTTCTGTTAATTCCATCACATAACAATGCGCGTTGGATATTTTGTGCTAAGACGAATACCCTATAATCCCACAATACAAAAAACTTAATACTGTTACTCCCTAGTGAGAAAAAAATCCCCTAAAAGTCACTATTTTAGCGATTTTCTGATATTCTTTAGCTAACTTCTGTTAATTCCATCACATAACGATGCGCGTTGGATATTTTGTGCTAAGACGAATACCCTATAATCCCACAATACAAAAAACTTTATACTGTTACTCCCTAGTGAGAAAAAAATCACCTAAAAGCCACTATTTTAGCGATTTTCTGATATTTTTTTATCTAACTTCTACCAATTCCAACAGATAACCATGTGCGTTGGAGATTTAGTACAAAGATCAATACTCTACTTTCCAAAATACAATTAACGTAATACAGTTATTTTAATTACAATAAACTTAATTATCTGGGAATACAATCCGAGCGCGGACTTAGATTCAACTAAAGGGGTCAAGTGTTGTATGGAATTCTATTAGTCAAAAAACACTTTGTAATAAAGATCCAATCTGGAAGCATCAAAAATATACTAAAAGGACAATTGAATTGGTCAAAGCAGAAACTGAATATGTTCCAACCACCTTGTTTTGAGAAAAACAAGAAAAACTGAATTACTCAATGTTGCTTTTATGGACTTTCGTGACTTTTTGGGATATGAAAGAAGGGTATCTATTAGGTAAGATCACATGATTCAATTTTCTTAAAGTTTTGTATTCTAAGAGAAAAAAATTCATATAAGACGTGGACATGTTCAGTTTCTGCGTTGATTGCAAAGAATACGCAAGAAAGTATTTTGTGACCAGTGCCGACCTTTGAGGGGGTGCGAGGTCGGGCGCAGCATGAGGGCGCTAGGCTGTTTGGGGCGCCGAAGTTGGTAAAATCATTAAAATCATTCAATAACAGTTACTTTTTAAAGTTAATAAGGGCGCTCTGAACGACTCTTCCCGAGGGTGCCGAGAGGCCTAAGACCGCCACTGTTTGTGACAAAACAACAACTGAACTTAATATTAACAAAAGAAATCTGAAAATCCTAAATACAAATAAAAATATTTTTAGGATAAAATTGCTGGTAAAATTCGTCAAATTCTTTCTGAATGTACTTCATAAATCTTGCAGTTTTGGAGAGGTTGTGGAGTCAGTGGGAAATACCTTCAACTGTTTCCTAGGTTGTTCAGTTTTACTTTCTTCTACTAGTAAACACTGTTACTAGTTGACTTAGAAATTTTTGTTGATTATGTTGTTGATTCAGAAAATCGCTAAAATAGTGACTTTTAGGGGATTTTTTTCTCACTAGGGAGTAACAGTTTGAAGTTTTTTGTATTGTGGGATTATAGGGTATTCGTCTTAGCACAAAATATTCAACGCGCATTGTTATGTGATGGAATTAACAGAAGTTAGCTAAAGAATATCAGAAAATCGCTAAAATAGTGACTTTTAGGGGATTTTTTTCTCACTAGGGAGTAACAGTATTAAGTTTTTTGTATTGTGGGATTATAGGGTATTCGTCTTAGCACAAAGCCCCCAACGCGCATTGTTATGTGATGAAATTAACAGAAGTTTAGCTAAAGAATATCAGAAAATCGCTAAGATAGTGACTTTTAGGGGATTTTTTTTTTGAAGTAACAGTATTAAGCTTTTTGTATTGTGGGATTATAGGGTATTCATTTTAGCACAAAACCCCCAACGCGCATTGTTATGTCATGGAATTAACAAAAGTTAGCTAAAGAATATCAGAAAATCGCAAAAATAGTAACTTTTAGGGGATTTTTTTCATACTAGGGAATAATAGTATTAAGTGGTTTGTATTGTGGAATTATAGAGTAGTGGTCTGGGCACAAAATATCCAAAATCAGTGTTTATCTGATTGAACTGGTAGAAGTTGGAAGAGGCTAACCACAAAAACAGTCAAAAATTGGGTTTTTGAGCCACTGGTGGCACCCCTAAACATAATTTAAATTACGAATTATTATCATGAAGGCTTGTTTTTCATCAAAAACTATTATTTTTTTGCTAAGCCGGCGAAAAAAAAATTTTTCGATACACCCTAATATATATATATATATATATATAGACACACACACACACACACACACACATTAGGCGGCATTACCAAGCCTAAAACAGAGTGTTCTCCTATCTATACGAAGCCCGACACCAACTTACGCAGCCCGGTTCTGGGCTTCGTAAATTTTATGTGTATAATAGTGTTTTCTTGAATAAGCATCATCAAGAGATGCGGAATCTCGATTTTCGAAATGGCGGGTCAAGTCCGTCATATATCTCAAAATACACACGTTTCGTTCAAGCGAATTAAATACAGGGGGCCAACGATCGGTGTTGTATATATACTGTAGACATTCAACCTACCTTACGCGCGATGCAAATTACACGCATTATACGAGTCCCAGCGATCTGGCAATGAGGCTTGAAAGTCAAGTGTTTGGATTATTGATTTTTCTTTAACTTCACACATTTTTATACCATAAGAGTGGTTAACGTATGTAGGGGGTCTGGTTCCCGCGCAAATTCGTTTCCTGCTTGTTTGTACATTTGCACACATTTAATATTGATTTTTGTAACAAACTTGTATTTTCTTTAAAATTATTTCCTAAGTTTCCGTTTCTTCAGGAAAATGTTTAATTTATTATTATATTAATTTGGTAGTTTGAATAGCTATTTATTATAAAAACAAAACCTACACTATAGTATTTGTAGTTGCAGATAAAGAGTTTTTAAAATTACTAATTATACATTTTATATTTTCGTTGACTTTTTGGTGATATTACATATTTTATTTCTTGAACAATATCTCTCATAAAATAGGGTGATGTAGGCTTTTTAAATAATAAAGTGAAGATTGAAATGTATTTATTTGAAAAAACACCTGATAATTTATGAAAATTGGTAAATGGGTAATTATGAAATAAAATTGAAGAAACTACACGCAATTTGTTTCAAAGATGAATTATAAAATAATGGGTCATGTGAATAAAATGTAAGGTGTTTTTACTATTAATAAAAGATAACAGTTATGATTTTTTTAATTATTAAGAATAAAATAGATGTATATATAGTAAAATAAAAGCTTTTGCTACATTTTATTCGCATTATTTACATTTTAGATATCAGATCATGTTCTACATGCGTTATTAAATGAATATTAAGTTACCTCGGAACTTAAGTTACCTTTTGGGCACCGATTTTGATGATTTTTTTTTAAATTGTAGGTAATCGACTATATTTCAAAGTCTAAATGTTAGATTTGTCCGCTACTGCCCTGTTTAATTGTTATTAACAAATTTTTATTTTTTCCATAAGGGGCTAATTAATAATTAAATAATTTCATCAAATTTTATTATAATTGAATAAAGTTGGGTACTTATAGGTTTTTAACGACCTAAGAACAACCAACAGAACAAAAAAGAACGACCTAAGAAAATCCACAAACTGACAGAGGAACTAAGGGAAGACTGACAGATACAAACAGACTGAAATATAACTGCAGAATTAGTTGATATGTTGTGATTGATATATGTTATTTGTTAAATGAATGATGTGTAATTTATTTATTTTATTAGAAAAAGGGAGATGTAATATAGGGATCTAGTTACAGATAGATAAACAAACATTGTACTAGTTTGACATTAGTAAATCGAACACGTTAATATATTAATTATTTAAATAACATGTTTTATGTCCGATTGCATTATAAAGTACTGTTTATTGTACTGTTTTGCGGCAGAGAAGTGGCTTATTATTGTACTCGTAAAATAAAGTGGTAGTAGTAGAATAAAGTATATAGTAGTAAAATAAAGTATGACAACTGTATATTACATGTCAAATTTTCTTCTGTCAAGAATAGATGTCAAATTTATAAACTGATTTTTTTTTGATAATTAGCCAATTTTAGGAATCGAACATAAAGCTTTGTATGCAACTCTTACATAATCGGACCTTATAGACTCGCCCTTTTTATAGGCCTTGCTCGCTTCGGTCGCTCGGCCATAAACTGGGCTTGTCTATAAAGTCCTACATTATGTACTTGTTACATAAATAGCTATTATTGGATAATTATTATTATAAATAATAACATAAAACATGACATTACTTAATGTCAATTCTACTGCTATTGAGGGCATAGTACCAACGACAGTAATACTGCCAGGTGCTTTTTCAAAGTGCTTGCGACTTCCGCAGAAATTACAGAAATTAAGTCGGAGATAATTTATTAATAGATTTGATATTACGCAAACAGTTGTATGTGGATATGAAATAAATGTTGAAAAGCTCAAGATATGTAGGTCAAGGCAACGCTCGAAGGGAGGTTAGTGTAGGTAACTGCTTGGTACGCGTCGCTTACTATCACATATTGTGCATCGTAAACCTTTGTGCATGGGAACAATTATCCTCATAGTTTGCCTAATTTATTATCTTATTTAATACTTACATTTATAGCACATGTAATTAATAATTGTTCATCGAGTCTTCGTTGACAGCTTGGTCATGTTTAGTGACGTTTTCGTAGGTCTGTCCACTGCAATGGAGACAAATAGTGGAGCACTTGACGCCTGCTTTTCTGCACCCGCAAGCTGCTTCATATTTCCCTTTGCATTTGCAGGAGATGTGTTTGAGAAGACATTGACCTGTTGGTTTTGCTCATTGGACTCGCAGAAATAAATGTAATGTTTTCTTCAGGAAACCGTCGAAAGGTAATAATTTAAATAATAGGAGATAATTTCAAAACAACACTTCATCCCTTTTTCCAACATTTTTCCCTCACAACTTTTTCATTTTTTATATTACGCCAAAGAGTTTGAAATAAAAGTTGTAGACAATCGTATTGTCTATAAAAACGCTTTATACAAATTTTTTGTCGGACCTACGGTTACAGAGATAATTTCAAAACAACACTTCATCCCTTCTTTTCAAAATGGCGGAAAAAGCTCATATGAATTTGAGGTCGAAATCTTCAAGTTAAGCTTTTCTAGACCGACCCTGCATGCTGGAAATAGAAAACCCCATGTACTTCCATTTTCCATTTCAAATGTTTAGTTTGACTGGACTAAGCAGGCATATCACAAAACGCTTATTTAAAGAGTCGGTCCGGACTCGATGACACACGTATTTTTAAACGGATTTTGTGAAAACGGGTTTTTATGTAGATCTTTCTGCTGCATCCGGATCCGGAGGGCGCCCGTCGATTTAGAATGGCCTTGAACCTTAAAAATTCATTTTTATGTAAAATTAAAAAAATCAAAAACGCCCTACTTTTTAGTTTGCATCGTCATAACTTCATCTTGGTTGGAGCTAGAAAGTTAACTGTTGTTTCAAAGAAATCCTCCAGAGTGCAGATTGCAATGTACTACTTAAAATTTAGTTTTGAGAAAAAAATATCTGTGAAAATTGCCATTTTATTTTACTATGTCATATTTGTGCACTAAAATCTTCACCATGTGAAAAACTTTTTTTATTACAAGAGATAGACGTCTATATAATCGAGACTATATTTAGTAAAAGGTTCAAAGAAGTTTTTGGCAAAAAAGTCATACCGCTATCTGTAATACAGACGAAATTATTGAAATTTTAGTATCGGCTATGCGGGCCACCACGACTCTCGTGCTCCAACAAAGCAGCTAAATGCATAATTATGTGAGTATAACAAATAAACTGTAATATGCAGACCTTATTATTTTATTGTATGACATTTGCATTCACATGGACAAGGTATTGTATGCTGTACAACATTTTAGCGGAAAAAATCTCGCGTCCATCAAATCAATCACTTGAATGGTTATATTTGATCGATCGTCGACTAGACGGAATAAACTCTGGTGTTAACCACTTAGGTAAACCTTTTTTTTATTTTCCACCATTTGCTAAAATCTCATTAAAATCGTATTCTATTTTAGGTAACAAGTCTATATCATTTACCTAGAAGAAATGATTTAATAAAAGACCTTTCAGTTGATCGAAAGATAAAATTCTTTTCAAATATTTAAAATTAATACCACCTACAGAGTAGGTATTTTATTTTTAGGTATTTTCTTTTGGTATTCGTTCTTGCTCGTTTTTTTTTCTCTTCTTGCCCGTTTGACCTTGGGTTTGGTTTAACTTGAAAGCCTTCTCTTTTGGGTTCGTACCTGCATACATACATACAGGGTTGTTGTATGTAACACTAGATTCTACCGAAAGAAGTAGGAAAAACCCTAAGCAAGGCTTTTTAAACCGTATCATCCGTGGGTCATCGAATGGTGGAATGTTTGTTTGAAACTGTATGTATTTAAATCTATTGTTTTATTTTATCTATGTGTCCATGTATTTTTGAAACGTTTATACAATTTATTTACTCATGCATGTTAGTGTTTAAGTACTAATTCAAACGAGATCTCGAGTAGTTAAATTATCATAGGGTAGTTTTTAAGATGTATAACCAGCTGTGATAGAAATCACCATTCTGTCGATTTTACCAGACTTATTAAAGTCCTTAATCAGTATAATTAAGAATTTTTGCCGTTTACAATAAAGCCCTAATTAGAAAGTTTACATTTTACTACATATTTGTGTTTTATTTATTACTATTTATTTATTTTGTGGTTTTAATATTTGCTTTCCAGCTTGTCGCCTGTAAGCGTATATGCACCGTACGACCAAAATTGTGGAAGTTGTCTATATGATAGTAAAAGATCTATTTCTTCGTTTATCTAATAAGTTTGAAACTTTAGTAATGAGAATTGTTTTAAAACGAAGTAGCGTTTGTTTTTCTTATCTTGTATAACTTGTATTACCCGCCCTCTCGGACTTATTGGGGTTAGCCGGCAAAAATTAAAGTAGTGTTATTTAAATCAAGCTGATACTTCCAGCACAGCTATATTTTGGTAGGTTTGGTATTTATCTACATAAAAGTAGCCTTTGTGATTCTGTAGGCTATAACTTGCGACAGAATTATTGAATATTATGGGAATTTCTAGCACCATCCAGCCACTAACGAATTAACTGAAAACTTTAATGCCACCGTGAAAGCTATCCCAAGAAGGGCTGGAATAAAAATTCATGTAAAAATTACGTGTCTCTATTTTTTTTATGCTGCGAATTAATATTCCAAAGTGATGTTCAATGATATGTAATAATTACGTGTCACGCGGTATATCTTTGGAACGTTAAGATTATTTCGTAAAAAATACATTCTTTTCATGTCTTCGTCATCTACCGTAATCTTCACTTGCTTTTAATGACTATGTAAATAAATGAACAACACATTTAATTTATAAAATCCATATACAGCAAATAATGTTACTATATAGTGTTACCCCAGGTATGCGTATTTTAACATACTACTCGAACTATTTCTTCAGTGCAAATTCTTCTTTCAGTAATAAAGTTAAATTTAACCGGATTACTTTATTTCAAATTTACTCGTGTACTCCTTAATAAGTAAACATTTTTAATTTATTTTTATTAGACCTATAGAAATATGAACTCTTCTAATAATAATAATAATAATAATAATAATAATTACTACAACCCATAACCTTAACCAAGGCCCCAGAAGCTATAAGCTTGTGCGGGAGGGAGGGGCCGATTATTATTATTATGTAGGCCCAATGTGCGGCTGCAGCCGACTTATAGATGGAACAGCGCAAATCCCACATTTGTGTTACAGCTAAGGGAAACTGCAGAAAACCTTAACCAGATCTGCCAGCGCCGGGAGTCGAACCCGGGCAGCTTGGGTGAAAGTCCGGCACGCCAGACATTACACTACCAAGGCTGTTTAATGCTAATATATTTGCTAATATATTTATAGATGATATCCTCAACGATGACACATGTTTTGCAAAGTACTGAGAACTCCAGACGGATCGAAGGGCATCGACAAGCAATTCTGCAATTTTAATAGTTATAGTGGTTAATATACAATCTTAATCAGAATTGTACGGCAGCGACGGGAGTGATTATAATGTGCTTCTTTAGTAAAGTGTGAAGCGCTTTTCTTAATAATTACTGTAAGTGTATTAAATTTCCTTCTAAATAAAATACATATTCGTTATCCAAAATGGGCAATAAAAGTATGTGGATAATTGTACAACTATATAATCTTGTAAGGTATACATACAAAAGTTTCCCAAATAGTAGAAAATCATAAAATCTACTTGTACATACATATATAATGTAAACTAATTTGCTTTACCTTAATTTGAGTATCTATATTTTCTAGAAAATGTATTTTATTATTAGTTTTCTTCTTCTTCTTATTCTTTTTTTTTCTCTTATACCATACTGGTGTCGAGAGTTTCTTTGCACTACCTATTTATACACTTTTTTCTTGTCTATATAATTTTCTCCATTCCCTTCTGTTATCTGCTATTTTCCTTGCTTCAGCCCATCCAATTCCTCACTTCTTTAGTATTGCGCTTACTTCATCATTCCAAGTTTTTATTGGCCTCCCCGGGGGTTTCTTGTCTGTAGGTTTCGTTTCCGATATAGCTTTAACTTCGCGCTCTTTTCCCATTCTGTGTAAATGTCCAAGCCATCGCAGTTGATTTTCTTCTATCTTTTCTTTTAGGGGTTTTATCGGTATTCTTCTTCTTATCTCATCGTTCCTTATTTTATCTCTTTTTGACACTCCCTCAATCCTACGTAGGAATTTCATTTCCCCAGCTTGTATTCTTTCGTGTTGTCTTTTCGTGAGTGTCCACAATTCACTGCTGTAGGTTAAAGTTGGTATGTAAATACTAGTGTACACTCTAACTTTAGTTTCTTTTGAGATTTCTTTCTTATTTATTATTATTTTATTAATTGCATGATAGAGACGTGCTGCTGCTCCCAGTCTACTATTAATCTCGTCGTCCATATCGCCTTTATAGTTCACTGTTGAGCCTAGATATTTAAAGCTTTCGACTTGTTCTATGCGTTGGTCATTCAGTTTAATATTTATATTTTTCTGGTCTTTCCCCACTGCCATAACTACCGTTTTTTCAGTATTGATGTTCATATTTCTGTTTTCGAATGCTTGTTTCCATATATTTAAATTTCTTTGTAGGTCTATTTCTGACTTGGCAATTATGGTCAAGTCGTCTGCAAAGAGAAATTCTGATGCCCAGATCGGTTCCATATTCCTATATCCCACAAACACTTTCTTTATCTTATTTCTGCATTCTTTGGTTATATTGTCCATCAAAATAACAAACAGCAGGGGGCTAAGAACACCTCCCTGTCTAACTCCTTCCCATGTCTTGAATTTTTCCGACTCCACATTTCCTGTTCTTATGTAATTCCAAGTATTTTTATAAACACTCTTTAATGCTATTATTAGTTCGTTGTTTATTCCTTCTTTCTTTAATACTTCCCATATGAGTTTTCTAGGGACAGTGTCAAAAGCTTTGATCAGGTCTATAAAGCAGATGTATAATTCATTTTTATGTCTTCTAGTTTTCTCAATAATTTGTTTGACTCCAAAAATTGCGTCGTTTGTACTTCTACCCGATCTAAAGCCACTTTGCGAATCTTGAAGTTGTTGTTCTGTAATCTTTCTCAGTCTTTGTTCTAAGATTCTTTCGTATATTTTATAAGGGACACTTAATAGCGATATTCCTCGGTAGTTTTCACACTGATGGCTATCTCCTTTTTTATGGAAAGGGAGTATTATAGCAATTTCCCATTCTTTCGGGATCTTTTTATGATTCCATGCTAGAGTTATTACTGTATGTAATAATTTTTTGCCTTTGGGACCCAATCCCTTTATCATTTCTGGGGTGATACCATCATGGCCTGCTGCCTTACCCACCTTTAGTTTTCTTATGGCATTCTCAACCTCTTCTAGTGTGATTTCATTTTGGTCGTTGTTCACTATGTGTTCCTCGTTTTCTACACTTTCTAAACCTGCTACCTGTTGATGATTCCCTCCTAACAGCTGTTCGAAGTACTCCTTCCATCTTTTTATTATTTCTTCTTCTCTTGTTAACATTTTACCATCTTTGTCTTTCAAATGAATTAGTGGATTTCTTTCCTTTTTCCTCATTGCTTTTATTGCTCTGAAGAATTGCTTTTGGTTTTCTCTATAGTTCTTTTCTAGTTGTACTCCTAGCTCCTCCCATTTTTGTGTTTTTGCTTTTGAGACCATTTCTTTCACTCTTTTCCGTTGTCCTTTGTATTCTTCATACACACTTGTTTCCTTTGTGTTTAGGTACTTTTTCCATAGTTGTTTCTTTTTCTTTGTTTCAATTCTTAATTCCTCGTTCCACCAGTTAGTCCTTTTACTATTTTGTTTTATCTCTTTTATTTTTCCGCAGGTTTCTTCTGCTGCTTTTAGTATTAATTCTTTAAAATTATTCCATGCCACTTCAAGGTTTCCGGTCTCGGTATATCTGTCCGCCCATTCTTCAATACGTTTGCTGTATTGCATTCGTGTTTGTTCTTCTGCTAATTTGTACGTTTTGATGCTTTCTGTTTTTCTTTTGTTTTTGTTTATTTCGTTGGTTCCCCTCCAATGTTCTTCCCCTTTTAACGTTGCTACTAGTAGGAAGTGATCGCTACCTATTTCATAGCTTCTTTCTACTCTTACATCTTTCACTTTTCTTTTATTATTCCTATGAACCAGTAGGTAGTCTATTATTGATTTTTCATTTTTGGTAGGAGCTACTCGTGTATATTTGTGGATCTGTTTGTGTTTATAAAAGGTATTTGTGATTGTCATATCATTATCTATACAAAACTCTATAAGTCTGCGTCCGTTATTATTTACGGTCTCTTCTCCATATTTTCCTAGTACTTGTTCTTTATTTTGTGTTTTATTCCCCACTCTACTGTTCATGTCGCCAACTATCATTATCTGACCTGTACTGTTTTCCGTTAGTTCCTGTAATTCTTTCCAAAATTTATCTTTCTCTTCTTTCTTTTCATTATCATTAGGTCCATATGCAATTATTACTGTTATAATTTCTTTTCCTGGGTGTTTTAGTTCTAACATCATCAATCTTTCAGAGTAGAACTCCCATTTATTGACTACCTCCGCATCTTTTTTGTTTATTAGGCAGCCTACCCCTTTAGCAGCTCTTTCTTGCTCCTTTGCTCCACTGTAAAATAGGAGGACATCCTGATCTAATTCTATTATTCCCTTGCCTTTTCTTTTCGTTTCTGTTATTGCCATAATTTTCAGACCTGATTTCATAAATTCTATTTTGAGCTCTTCTTCTTTCCCATTTAATCCCCTTACATTCCATGTTCCGATTTTCCAAGTTTTTGTATTTTTTAACGTGGTTTTTCTTTGTTTAGATTTTGATCTAATTCCTATTTCTTCTAATTTCATAATACATTCTTTGTCAGCTATACCGTCAGTTTTCCCTTTTTGTAATTTCATAATTTGTTCTGCTGAGTATATTAATTTTGTCTTTCTGTCTGGTGTTTCGTTCTTTTGTAATTTCTCCGTTAAGTACTCTAGTCTTCTATGTAATTCTTTCCTCTCGGCGTGTATTTGATTTTCTCTTCTTCTCACCATTTCCATACACGAATTTAGTTCAGTTATTGTACTCTGTATTTCGTTTCGGAGTGCATTTTGTATTCCCTGTTGGTTTTCCTTTATTTCATTTAACATGTTTTGCATCATTTTTCCAATCTCTTCGTTATCCATTTTTCGTTTACTTGGCTTTTATAGTTTAAATTTACTCGCGTGCGGAGTGTAGACCCCCCTTTATCGTGTTAACAGTTCTGTTTTATGATGGTGTGACGTGTTATGACGTCCTACTAACAAGGTCGTGACGTCGTCGGTCGTGGCCTTGCAAGATAGATTGCGTATTTCGACTATTTAATCTCCAGTTTAATGTCTTGAAACCTTTGTTTATTGTACTTTTCACTCGAAACTGAATGCTTCTGTCCGCGCACTAAACTTCACTTCACTATTTATCACCTTCAAACTTCACTACACTTTTATTTTTCGTACTTTAACGTCGTTTTTTAAATGGGTCGAGGCCGCAGCTGACGGTTACTCGACGCCATTTTTCATAACAATCGTTTGTTCCTCTTAGAGCTAAATTATTAGTTTTAGCAGGTTTTATTTACTTCACACTTCGTGACAAATTATTGCTAAAATATCCTAAAACGCATTAAAAGATATCTATTATTTATTACTTTATATACGAAGTGTGTAAGTTAAGTAATGAGACTGATTTTTTTCAATTTTTTTTATTCGAATAGAATTACAATTCAATATTGTCTCCCTCAAAATAACGTCCTTGGGAAGCCACACAGCGCTGGAGACGGTTCTTTCAATCCTCATAGCAGTGCTGGAACTCGGATACTGGAATAGTCTTCAGCTGGTTGGTTACAGCCGTTTGAATGTTTTCGAGTGTCCCAAAATGAGTTCCCTTGGGGTGATTTTTCAATCTCGGGAAGAGGAAAAAGTCACAAGGACTCAAGTCAGGCGAATAAGGAGGCCGAGGAGCCGTTTTGTGGCCAAAAACTCGTTTATTGAAATTACTGTGTGACAAGGCGCATTATCGTGATGCAACACCCAGTTATTCTTGATGTTTGGTCTCACACGAATGACCCTTTTTCGAAGTTTTTCAAGAACCTCTCGGTAAAAGTGTTGATTGACCGTTTGGCCTTGAGGCACAAACTCTTTGTGAACGATTCCCTGGCTATTTCCATCGGTTCTTGAAGATGAAGGCCTTCCGCTTCGTGGTTCATCTTCAATCGACTCTCTTCCTTCTGAAAATGTCTTAAACCACTGAAAACTCTGGGCCCTTGACAAAACATTCCCACATAGCAAATAAAAATTGCAGCAAACTTTAAAAAGTTTGCCTTTGCAAACCAAAATATTTGCAGAAAAGTTGCCTTCGCAAACATGAAAATTTGCATAAAATTTTTTGCAAAGATTGAAGTTTCCCTATGACAAACTTGCAGCAAATTTGTTCAAAATATTTGCAAAAAACTTGCCTCAGCAAACTTTCAGCAAATTACGAAAATAAAATTTGTTACAAATATTTACCAAAAATTTGTTACAAATATTTACCAAAAATTTGTTACAAATATTTAGCAAATATTTGTTACAAATATTTACCAAACATTTATTACAAATATTTACCAAAAATTTATAATAAACTTTATTTTTATTTCAGTTTATAAAATTATGAAAAATATAGTATTATCCATTGTTACAAGGATTGAAACAAAAACTTTACATTGAGAATATTTTGGCAAGTAAATTTTTAGTATTAACAAGTATTGGAAGTTCTTATACAAATTTTACAACAAATTTCTTCACTTGGTTTTTATATTGTTATCATCAAAAATCAGAAAAATGCATTTAAAACAAAGTAAATACTACTACATTTTAGCAATCATAACTGAAAATCTTTAAACCAACGATTATGGAAAACATAAACAGACAAAATTGATTTATAAATCATATATTTATTTATAGAATGTATAATCATATTTTATGTTGCTATTTATCATTTGTATCATCCGCTCCTTCCACCTCAACTGCTTGCTTGTCTTGTTCTCTGAAACACAAAATTGTAATGACTTGTATATTCTTTTTACTTTGAAAATGCATAGTAATATATAATACAGTGGCTTTGTGTTAATCTGGACCATGATAATTCAAAATTTGGGATAACCTGAACAAGAAATTTACAAAATAAGGCTGTAGGTTTAGGGAAACAGAAAAGTTGGGGAAAAAGTTACATTCCTACAGCTACAAAACCAAATAATATATTGTTAAAAAATTAAGAAAAAATGAAATAAATAATAAAATTTTATAACGTTTTACATAACCAATTCATTAGTTTTATTTTAATACTGGCAAGATTACTGCATTCTAACACATACTCATTTTACTAATAAAGAAAATATAATTTGGTTAACATATATTATGCCGTTATTTGTATAAATACATCATGACAGCTTCCTATATTGTTGGCTCATGTTATGCATAAGTACTAAAACTTTTCCAAACACAGTCCTATGTTTTTAGTTAGGAATGAACCTAAAATTTGCTATTCTCAACAGGTCCCACTTAGTTCAAATTAGGAGTCCCATTGAATAAGAAAATAGTGTAATCTGAGCTTCTTACGATAAGGTAGGAAAGTTGTAGGAGTGATAAAGTATGGGGGAGCGTAATGTACTTACTACAATAGCTCCATTTCCTTCGATGTACTCCCTTCGTATAAGAGTTTGTGGTGAAATCCGACAATGCAGAATGCAGTAAAATGGGAATAGATTATGTATTAGGATACATAGGTATATAGATTAAAATAAAGTTTCTAAGCAAATCAGTTCCTCCTAGTTAATTATTTCCATTATTTTATATGAGATACCCGGTTATATAAAAAATTCATATTTGATAAAACTGTTTTAAAGAAAAACATCCCAGCATGATTTTTGAAAACTCCTGGATTTTTGTCTCCCAGATTTTCCAGTAAAAAAATATATGTAGGCATGCTATACATTTTAACAATGACTTGCCTAAACACATGCCCCAACAAACTAAGTGTGTAATGTCAGCAAAAGCTTGAAATAATTAATTAATGTAGCTTACTCACCTACGGCTCAACCTTGTCTTGGCTTGATTACGGAATCCCATGATCTGTTTCTTGATAATTTCATTAGTAGCATTTGGGTAAACTTTCTGAACTGCAGCTGCAATAAAAAAAAAACAAAAAATAATTAATAGACTTCAAGCATTATTAATAGTATATAATTTCGACTAAACTTACAAATTTTAAACAAGATTGTAGAAAAAACTTAATAAGACAAAATATAATGTACGAAACAAAAACATATAACTGAAAACAATAAACTGTTATCTATTAAATTACTTAGGGCCGGTATTATAAAACTTTTTACTTCCTAGATAAAATTTACTTTGAGAGTAAATTCATTTGTTCTGTCAATTTCATATGTAAATTGACAGAATAAATTAATTTACTCTCAAAGTAAATTTTATCTAGGAAGTAAAAAGTTTTATAATACCGGCCCTTATTTAAACAACTACTTAGGATGACAACCTTTAAGTGTTACATTTTATTATTTAAAATGTTTTAGAAGAAAATTAATCAGAAAGGACACTCGAACCAAAATTGACTGTCTAAAAGTAGGCTACAGGCTGGTGAATTGAGACTCCCTCTGTTTCAAGAGGCACTAGCATAATTAAAGTGAAGGAGAGCTTAAAAATGTATGGATTGAAAATAGTGGCTTAATTATAATGTAATGTAGTCGTGTGACTTTATTATTGTTGCAAAAGACCATCAAACAAGTGGTTTTAAATAATAATATTTATTCTATAATATACAATCGTACATAATAGAAACTCAAGGAGGGATCAATATTGGGATAAATATTTGTTAATAGATTTTCTAACGAGAGGTGGAGATTACAAAATTTTAAAATATTGAATATCACAATTTAATTAATTTTAATCACCATGAATATGTTTACACATCTCGGTATTTCCAAATGATTCTGTTTTCTCCTCCTTATACCCCTTTTTTCCAGTATAAGAGAAAGCAGTGGCAAGTTGATCACTCATTAATCTTCGCATTATGTTTATGGCCAGGCTTTTTATGTCCATCCCTCCAACAGCCATAATTACCTTAACCTGAAGAAAGGAAACAAATACATTGCTTTCCTCACAAAAGTATTAGCAAAAAAATAAATAATCTAAATACTTACAAACTTTTTCTGTAGCAATGGAGTTTCCTTCAGTTTATTTTCCAGAGCCAGGAAATCATTTCTGCACATAAGTGGAAACAAACTTAATAAACCAATTTCTGTAGCATCCTCAGTTTCTACAGGATTTGAATCTTGTCTCAATATAGAGTTTTGAAGAAGTCTATCGACTTTTTCTTCGACTGATCTTATTCTTGAAAAAAAAATCTGTCATGGTGGCCTGTATTTTAAGAATTCCCTGATAGATCTGCTCATCTGTGGAGAAACAATAAAAATCTTCATAAATTTTTGTAACTGAATTAAAACATTCAGAGAATTACTGTGTAACAAATACTACTTAAGCTGTATGAGGCACTGTGTTTTCAATTCAACAGAATCATGCACACTCATGCAAAAATAAGAAATCTTACCACTTATTGAAGGCTGTGGAGAATATTCGATACTTCTTGTAGACTTGGATGTGGCCAAACAAGATTCCACACGTTTGCTAAACAGTCTACCAGGTGACTTAAGTCTTGTGCTGTCGTCGAGATTTACATCAATATGGTGTGGATTTTGGGGTAAATCTTTGGCGGAAGCAAGTGAAATTTGTTGGTGAGCAGGAGAATCTTGGATTTGAGTTAGATCTGGCTCAGAATGTTGATGTGAATTGGAGGACTGGGCATCTGATGAGTTTGCTGTAGAATTGTTTTTAATACAAGTATGAGAAGAGGAAGTGGATTTGAAAATAAAAGTGTTTAATTGAGGAAAGGAAACGGAAGCTTTCACATTTTTCTCATTTTTATTACTGTTCTCCTTTTCACTGTCACTACTATCAGGCTCACCTGGATAGACTAGCATTTTGTTTGCTATCCTCTTTCGTTTTGTTTTCATTTTCACTCCATCTTCGTCAGAGTCAAGGTTCGTGGTCAGTTCCGATCTCGGAAGGTCTAATCTCGCAGATGCATAGTTACCTATAGCAAACGAAATGATTATTAAGAAACATTCAATGATTTCAATAAATTTCAGATGTAGGAAATCAAACTCTGTTAATTCAAGAAGTATAGCTTTAAAGTAAGTAATTTACATGTGAAAATCTGGGAGAAAATTAAAGCTTTCGGGGGCAACAATGGGATATTTATTATTATTATATGTATCTTATATGGCAAAAAACTATAGTTACATTAATTTACCTTTAAGGTTCTCAAAACAATGGGTTGTTATTCAAACCAAACTAGTCAATTAAATAGGTATGATTAACTTGATATAGAAAAAAATACCTCAACAACAAAATTTTTTGTGTTAACATGTTGGCCTAAACGTAGCATGACAGTAAAAATTTAAGCAATCAGCAATATACTATTTATACTTACTATATTTTCGCAGTATTACTGCAGACAAGATTGGCCATTCCTTCCCAGGTTGTACTTCATTTTTTGTGTACTTTTCTCTTTTTTCATATGACACAGCAGTTGGATAAAAGCATTCGCTTTCATTTTTATTTAGCCACGATAGGGGCACAACTGCTCGGGGGGCAGTCGTCTTCTAATGGAAATTTGACGATAGATATTGATTTCCATTTTTAACATCCACTCTAGAGGGTTTTGAGCCTTCAACATTACATTCTGGGAATGAATTTTGTAATTCTTGAACTTGCTTTTTCAAACGCTTCCTCTTCCCCTGAGCTGTTAGTTCCAGAAATGGCTTTCGGTAAGACATCTGTCATCTAGAGGGAAAAGCAACAATCAACAAACAACTGACAAACTTAATAGGTAAATAAAAACACTTGGCTAAATTTGACAGACAGATAAATTTTATTATCTTAATCAATCGCGATTTCAGTTGTTACACCATCAAGAATATATTCTTGTAATTTTTTTTAAACGTTCAGTCTTCTGACGATGGTGTAAAAACCAAAATCGCGATTAAGATAATAAAATTTACCCATTTGTGAAACTTATCCAAGTGTTATTTACTTGTTTATTTACTTATTAGAATGTCTCATCTAGAGTCTACAACGGATTCAATGAATCATATAAACAAACTTAAGTTTAAAAGCTAGGGAAGCACTGCTTCTCCTACAAAAAATGATAAATAAGTTTAATGATTATTATTTCTTTTATGCCCGGACTTTACTACTACTTGATCATCCCTTCGACGAGGCATGAGAACTCGCATTCCTCGCTCTACTTACCGCATTAATTCATATGTTTTAGCAGCTTCCAACTTTATAAAGCTCTGGCCACATCACTACAAAGTTGCTAGATTATTATTAAAATAAAGTAGGAATTGAACCTTGTTTTAATATTTGGTGATCATCTATTTTTAATCTTTGTAATGTATCTCAGTTATTGTAGTTTTTTTTTTGTAAGCGGTACACAGATTTAACATTCAATTTGTTTGTCACTTTGGCCTGATAAATTGAGTTATTGGACGAATCAATTCGAAATTCAAATGAAACAATAATTGCTAAAATGTTGCTTATTCTTGTCACGTTGAACCTTATAAGTTGTGTAAAGACTTTATTATAAGTAATTATTTTTTCATTTTCATGATTTCTTTATTTATAATAACTTAAATTATTATCGGATATTCGATAATATTATCAAAAAGATTAATTTCAATCTAGTTAACATGGAATACGGTACTCAACATAAGCTTTGAAAACAACAAAGGAATAAAACTATACAAGTAGATAAATTTTAATTTTAAACCTAATGCTGGATTCATGCAAAGAACTTTACCTCTAATTTACAATTAAGAAAAGTTAAAAATTAGATACAATTGCTAACTTTTATCTTTTATTCTCAAAGTAATGAAAGTGCATTTGCACAGGTCCACTATAATTTTCAAAACTGTTAAAACTTACACCTGACATCAACAACAACAATGTAAATCCCCATACAGCTATTTACCGTTTTGTTATTTTCATTTTTTACCTTCAAATAATACAAAATCGACAAAATCAAACAATGTTGATTTTTAGGTTATAAAGCAATGATTCTTAAAATAAATTGATGTCTTGCATGAAAAGGTTATTTTAATATCTTATAAAAGTTAAATATTAAATTAAATTAGATTTTCTGTTAAGTTAGTGATAATTCTTTAGAATGAACAAAGTGCTGTGCACATGGACGAAAGGATTCAACAAGATAAATCAATTTTCAATTTAACAGGATAGCCCTAATAATATAACAGTTATTTAAGCAAAAATAATATTAACTAGATAAGTAATAGAACATTCCCTACTTACCAAATGCACTGAGAACGGTTGTTCACTTATTTTCAATCTGTAATTAGTGGATAACACACCAATATAATAAGAACCACACACAACTGACACGACACGACAACGTAAAATGGCGAGTTAGTGGGTGCCACGGGCGCTGCTGATGCTTTGTTTACAGCGTGGACAAACTCGCAACTACTTTCGACGCGCACATCTTTGTCAGGACAATCGAAAAATAACTTGCTGAAAATTTGCCAACGCAAATTTCTGTCCGCAAATGAAGTTGAGTGAAAGGCAAACTTGCTGAAAACTTTCATGCTATCTAGGTTGTCTCCGTAGGCCTGCTGAAGTTTTGCAAAAGTTTCCATTGCACTGTCTGAAGTCTGAAGCAAAACCTGATAGCACACCGTTGTTCGAAATTGATGTCACTCATTTTTAGAACGCACTAGAAACAACTGTTTCACGAAAAAAATCGCTACAGACAACCAAATGACTTTAGCGAGTTCAAACTCGTACTGAAGGTGTATCATATGTTCATCTGCCGCTCCTCCAAGTCCCGCGTACCAAGTGTCGCTGAATTGAACGCTACGTTGCCAGTCTCATCACTTAAGAACCGGGGGACCGAGCGCCTACGGCGCGCGATAATTTATGAATTATAAAGTCGAATACACGCGGCGCGCAGCGTTTTCAACGAAATTCTGTATCTCAGAAACCATAAAAGTAGGAACCATAATTTTGGTGTTATTTTGCTTCTCTCGGTGCCCCTAGCTTATATCTAGGTCGCCGCGTAAATTTGATCTTTCGTTCCCGAGATCACAATAACCAACAGACATTGGCGTTTTAATATAGTAGGATTTACACACCTCGTATTATCTAATGTGTGAGATTTTAAAATTGTAGCTGAAGAAAAATTCTCGAAGTGGCAACTGCCGACTTTTATTTTTGTGAAAACGGTGGATTATATTTCAGCAAAAGGAAACGAAACTCAAAAAAACATTTTTAATTCCGTTAATATTTTAGCATTGTATTTAATCCTAGGAGAAAAAGATAGGTAGTAATTTTTGCGGTTGCTTGGCTACGCTACGCTTCACCTCGCAATTGCAAATATAATTGCTCGTCAAACAAAGTGCCAGTTTTAAGCCTGAGAACACAATATACTATTAGAAAAGAGATGTCCCGATATTTTTAAATTTTACCAATCAGAAAATGCGTTAGATGGTAATGTTTGTTGTTCTATACTAATAAAAATACTCGCTATTTCATTATTTCAAAGATTACGGGAGCCTTGTTCCAAAGATGGCTATGACGTTTTTCTATTATATTATTTATTTGGCCAACATTTATATTTAAGTTACTTATTTACAGACGGACTTGTAGACAAAAAAACGAAGGTGACGACTGCATTGCTTGACATACGAATAGAAGCCAAAAGTTGAAAATGTCTTAAAATTAATAAAAGGAAGAAAAATAAATCAAGACAATCTGAGCAAGACCCTCATCAGGTATTGTGAATAAATTACAACAGTTTCAACAAATCAAATTAAATTAGATTAAACAGTGTCGGCGACAAAACGCTTGATCTCATTTTTACTGCAATGGAAAGAGGTAGAAAAATCTCTACTTCTCCTTATTTACGACAAATTCTAAAAAAAGGAAGTTTTAGAAATTTTATATTTGATAAATTCTAGTGTTCCACTTCAGGACTCCGAACGCGAACGACAATTTATTTACTGTTAGTATTGCTACACGTTTGTTGTCTATCTTAATTATTTCTAATGATGTTATTATTAACTAATTACCTATATTAATCATTTTTTCTTCGAATTAATTAATAAATTATTAATAATTAAGTATTCTTTAAATCAATATTTCAGTATTGCAAATACTTTTTTGTTAAATAAACTAATTTGAATTAATATTTGCATATTATCTGAAAATTGTAAATCATTTAGTTCACTTTTCAACAAATATGAACCTTATACATCCGTCTTTGAAAATCTAAAAGTGTTAATTCTTATAGTTTTTTTAAAGCTCCCCGAATATGTTTATCAAAATGCACAATCTGGATGCTAAAAAAATTTATATTTTCTTCTAAAAAAACCTGTAATGTGTTTTTTTGCCTCGTTTATTTACGTTGACATTATTCATCATTGCATCAAAATTTTACTCTCAGCAATGAAAAAGTTGTTTGTTCCGTTGCATTTGTCAGAATTGTGATCCAAAGTTGTTTTAATGGAAATTATTATATTTTTGTTATGAACTGATCTTAAGCTAATCTGATCTGTAAAACTGGATCAGTCCGATAGAAAGCACTTCTGGTTAGTTCATTTACGTCATGGTGATAATTAAAATATTACGATATTCCCTCGTAAAGACGAAGACATGAAAAAGGTATTTTTCATGTATTTATTTTAACGTGCCAAAGATATACCGTGTGTAAGTAATTATTACAAGCCATTGAACACTTTGGAATATTAATTGGATCATGCAAAAAGAATTAGAGGCACGTAATTTTCATATGAATTTCGATTTCAGCACAACTAGGGAAAGCAATAATGCAGCTAAACTTATATAAAACATTTATTTATAACTTCTTTTATAATTTACAAGTTTTCAAACATGGTTCCACCAGCTTATACTATATGAATCCAATAGAACAGTCGCGAAGATTTTTAGAAATTAGAATTTGTTTAAATTTAAACTTAATTCCATCATTATTTATAATCTCTCCATCTTAAAACTTCAATAAAACATTAACATTCAGTAAATGTTATGTGTATGTTACCAGTGTGAATTAACATGTGTCTTTTAAGACAATGACTTAATGAACATTTGTAGTTGCTAGCTGGGGCTCGTACATAACCTTTAGAGTTAGAAGGTCCTATCAGCAACATAGTATCCTGCTATGTGGCCATGAACCAATCATACTCTTGCAGTCCATTAACAGAACCTCCTAAAGGACATGGACGAACCACCACTGCTAGTCATAAATTTGAAGATTGGTAGTCACATAAATTATACTCAAATAGCTTCTCACCAATGTGAGTTAAAATGTGTTTTTTAATATTACCACTAGTTGAGCATCTGTAGTCACACAAATTACACTAAAATGGTTTCTCACCAGTGTGAGTAAACATGTGTTGTTTAAGATTACCACTTTGAGAAAATTTGTAATCACACAAATCACACTCAAATGGTTTCTCTCTAGTGTGGTTGTGCATGTGTGTTTAAAGAGTAGACCTTAGTGAACATTTGTAATTACATAAATTACACTCAAATGGTTTCTCACCAATGTGTGTAAACATGTGTCTTTTAAGATGACCACTTTGAGAAAATTTGTAACCACACAAATTACACTCAAATGGTTTCTCACCAGTGTGAGTGCGCATGTGTTGTTTAAGATGACCATTTTGAGAAAATTTGTAATCACACAAATTACACTCAAATGGTTTCTCACCAGTGTGAGTGCGCATGTGTTGTTTAAGATTACCACATTGAGAAAATTTGTAATCACACAAATTACACTCAAATGGTTTCTCACTAGTGTGGTTGTGCATGTGTGTTTTAAGAGTAGACCTTAGTGAACATTTGTAATCACATAAATTACACTCAAATGGTTTCTCACCAGTGTGAGTAAGCATGTGTCTTTTAAGATGACCACTTTGAGAAAATTTGTAACCACACAAATTACACTCAAATGGTTTCTCACCAGTGTGAGTGCGCATGTGTTTTTTAAGATTACCACTTTGAGAAAATTTGTAATCACACAAATTACACTCAAATGGTTTCTCACTAGTGTGGTTGTGCATGTGTGTTTTAAGAGTAGACATTCGTGAACATTTGTAACCACATAAATTACACTCATATGGTTTCTCACCAGTGTAAGTGTGCATGTGTGTTTTAAGATGACCTTTTTACAGAACATTTGTAATCACATACATTACACACAAATGGTTTCTCAGCAGTGTGAATTCGCATGTGTGTTTTAAGACTACCACTGCGCGAACATTTGTAATTACATAAATTACACTAAAATGATTTTTCACCAGTGTGAGTAAACATGTGTTGTTTAAGATTACTACTTTGAGAAGATTTGTAGTCACATAAATTACACTCAAATGGTTTCTCACCAGTGTGAGTGCGCATGTGTTGTTTAAGATTACCACTTTGAGAAAATCTGTAATCACACAAATTACATTCGAATGGTTTCTCTCCAGAGTGACTAAACATGTGCGTTTTAAGATGAGAATAATGAGAAAATTTATAGTCACACTCTTTACACTCAAATGGTTTCTCACCACTCTGATTTAACATGCATCTTTTTTTACTATCACCAATGGCTTGTGTGGGTTCTTCTGAGGTACTAGGATTATGGAACAGATTTTCGGATCTCTTCGAATATGTGTCAATCTCATCCATTGAATTAGAATTTTTCATTATTTGTGATTTGATCTCCAATTCTTCTTTGGTTGCTGTTAGTTCATCGTCATCCATTGTATCAATAATATTTAAGGTACTATCACAATCTGCAGCAAAAAATAACAGTACTAAAATTGACGATTTACTTTTATCTATGATATAATAACTTTCTGAATTTAATACTAACAATGTTAATTTTTGTATACCCAGTTTTAACTTTATTAGATTGAATATATTTAAAAAAGCTAGAATATATATATATATATATATATATATATATATATATATATATATATATATATATATATATATATATATATATATATATATATATATATATATATATATATATATATATATATATATATATATATATATATATATATATATATATATATATATATATATATATATATATATATATATATATATATATATATATATATATATATATATATATATATATATATATATATATATATATATATATATATTTTTAGATAGAGTTAATTTTTATCAAGTTGTATAATGATTTTACATTAAATAATATTTTGAATGCAAATTCATATAGAAAAATTTATCGACTCTGCTGGGATTCGAACCCAGGACCCTCCACTGTCTAGGTGGTATCTCTACCAACTGAGCTACAGAGAACGACTACCAGCATAGCGAGAAATTTTCCATATGAATTAGATATCAAGCAAACATACAAGTAACTAGATATTTTTTGAATACTATTAATGAAGATCAGCAAGTCGCATGACAACAACATCAATATTCAAAGTATCTAGATTATAATGAATAATTCCGAAAGGAAATTAATTTTTATAAATTTTTAGATAGAGTTAATTTTTATCAAGTTGTATAATGATTTTACATTAAATAATATTTTGAATGCAAATTCATATAGAAAAATTTATCGACTCTGCTGGGATTCGAACCCAGGACCCTCCACTGTCTAGGTGGTATCTCTACCAACTGAGCTACAGAGAACGACTACCAGCATAGCGAGAAATTTTCCATATGAATTAGATATCAAGCAAACATACAAGTAACTAGATATTTTTGAATATTGATGTTGTTGTCATGCGACTTGCTGATCTTCATTAATAGTATTCAAAAAATATCTAGTTACTTGTATGTTTGCTTGATATCTAATTCATATGGAAAATTTCTCGCTATGCTGGTAGTCGTTCTCTGTAGCTCAGTTGGTAGAGATACCACCTAGACAGTGGAGGGTCCTGGGTTCGAATCCCAGCAGAGTCGATAAATTTTTCTATATGAATTTGCATTCAAAATATTATTTAATGTAAAATAATAATACAACTTGATAAAAATTAACTCTATCTAAAAATTTATAAAAATTAATTTCCTTTCGGAATTATTCATTATAATCTAGATACTTTGAATATTGATGTTGTTGTCATGCGACTTGCTGATCTTCATTAATAGTATTCAAAAAATATCTAGTTACTTGTATGTTTGCTTGATATCTAATTCATATGGAAAATTTCTCGCTATGCTGGTAGTCGTTCTCTGTAGCTCAGTTGGTAGAGATACCACCTAGACAGTGGAGGGTCCTGGGTTCGAATCCCAGCAGAGTCGATAAATTTTTCTATATGAATTTGCATTCAAAATATTATTTAATGTAAAATCATTATATATATATATATATCTATATCTATAAAGGCCTACCATGCGTCCGGACCAAAAGCGTAGCGCCCAGCGTCCTGCGTATATAAAGTGTATATAAATGATGGTATCAGTCAGCGTCAGTGTCAGCGTTAGCAAACTATAGGTTTATTCAGCGTCCATTTTATTTTTGTAAAGTTTAGCAGCTTGCTTGCCTGTCTGCGGTGTCATGTTACTCGCTGTATTTCTGAGAAGATTACGTCATTTAAACTGACAAAAACATTTCTATTTGATTAATGCTACTTAATAAATTCTTTTAGTTCCGTTTCTTTATGTGTATGCATTTTATTTAAAAGGCTTTCATATTTAATATATATATATATATATATATATATATATATATATATATATATATATATATATATATATATATATATATATATATATATATATATTGTTACGAACGTAGGCTTGCTTGTTACGAATGATAATTTTATTGTTACGAAGCTAGGCTCGCTTTGTTCTTACTTGTCTCCACCATGTTATGAATAAAAATAAATGCACTCACTCTTTATCTAATTTACTAATTTTATTTAATGAATTTGCTTAACTCATAACTATAACTAATTCTAAATATAATTAACATGATTTTTACTTACCAACTAATTATAACTTTTAGGGCCATTTCCCTCACACTGGGTATGACAATCGAGAAGGACTTTTCTGCTTGTATCTCACCATGTAACTATATAACTGACTATCCTTTTCGATTGTCACTTCCCATCTTGACTCTTCCTCCCTACTATCATTTCTTCTTGCAATAAAGGATGGCCCAACTTGTCCCAATTAATCAGGGCAGTGTCATAATGCTAGAGTCAGCATTACTTACTTTTGTGAGCAATAATGCTGTGCTAGTATTATGACACACTTTACAAATTGCAGAGTAGCTTCATGTCATACTTGAAATCAATTTGTTTATCTTTATTACTGGGTCAAATAATTTAGAAATGAGTTCTGTAATAATTGTTGTAACATATTTTTGGAATAATAAATTTTTAGAATAATGAATTGATTTAATTTTGTTATGAGTTTTTTCTTTTATTTTATACTTCGTCACATGACCCGGCCTGGTAAGCGTGACGCCCCTGGCACGCACTCCGCTCCTTCAGCAATTAACTTCTGTAGCCATCAACCTGATTGCAAGTTTGTCTATACATATATCAATATGGATCTAACTTAATTTGAAATAATTATTGTTCATCCAAAAAGAATTGTGAATTGGCCCTTTACAATTTTAATTTAAAACCTATCCTAAAAAAATCTTATAATTATAACACACAATTTTTATGAAAAAGAAAAAATGGAAATATATGCGATTACAACAACAAATTAAAATTAACAGTATCACATTAAAACGTCTATTAATAATTTTAAATTAGAACTTAATTAAACCTAATATTTATCAGTTTATGCATGGAACGCAACCTTTGTCTTTATGGTCTACCACTGTACATTACGGAACGCACTTCATTTTTCGAGTTACAGTCATTCTGTCTATTGCGCACACGCGACTTATTCAAAAGTGCAAGATCAACAATTTCAAATGTCTTTCTACGTGAACAGTTTTAGTAAGTTTTTCCACGCAATTTTTCGAGATAATTTCACAAAATCACACACGAACTGGTAAGTTGAATAAGTTTTTTGTTTTCGTCCATCACAAATTCAGAATTGAATAATGCATGCCTTTAACTGAAGTTAGACATAAAAGCTGATGTCGTTTACCAAAGTATATATTTGTATGACACGTTGCAAATACAACGCAATGATTTCCAAGAAAATTCATTATTTCTTGTCTTCAGGTGCCAATATGTGTATGCTAAATCCCAATGCACATTGAACATGTTAAATGTGCGGTAATTAGGAAAATTCATGAACAGTCCATCCAGAATGTGAAGTGATGCTGCTTGAAATGAAGATTTGAATTGCCAACACTGATTTGTGATGAAGTAGCTGGCTTCCTCATACAGTGTAGACAAACATGTGTCTACTGGATTGTTGACTTCGGCATAGGTAGGTATGATTTTATCTGTGTTCCTTTAATGTATTGGCAACATTTCAGCTGATGTTTATCGGTGATGAACTTCAGAAGGCGTTTTTTCCACCCTTAGATTGGTTGCATTATGGTTATTCCCTTTTTGTGATGATGCGATCTTGGTGCTGTGTGGTATGTTGTCTGCTCCACTTGTAGATGGTAAGTTCCATGCAATTGTTGTTTCATGCAAAGAAACAAGTGTGTTACAAATTTGTTTTATCTTAACTCAAAGAGTTATAATATCTTTTCCTTAATTATTTTATTAATTACCTACTTATTCTATTAAACCTCAAATATTACCTATTTCAACTTTTCTGTTAATGTTTAATAATTATATATCTTACTACATTTTAGCAAAAGTAATACCAAGCACTATAAGAATTTTATTAACTAATGGTTTGAAAATGGTAATTATTTGACATGGAATACTTATGAATATTGTTTGACCTTTATTGTTTAATTAGGTGTTTAGAGTTTTACACTATTTGGTGTATCTAACACATGTTTTACTCTTTTAACAATTTATTTATACTTGCCTTCTTGGCTAACTTTAAAAACCTAATTTGTTTTATACATGAATCTATAAATCTTTGTTAAAATTTAATAATTTAAACATTGAAACTGGACTCTATTCACTCTTTATTTGCTCTCATCAGTCATTTACCTAAATTTGTATCATTTCGCACACACATTTCATTTAAATCCTCTATCCCAAAATTTGACACCTATGTCCAAGTATATCTCAAATTACATTCATTCATCTAATTTCTCATTGTCTCACATATTACTCAGTGGACGTACTTTATTCATCTTTTTTCCTATTGTCCCACATATTACTCAGTGGACATACTTTCATTTGTGCATTTCTTCATTTATTCATTCATTCATCTTGTATATTTTCTGACTATCAGTGAATTACCAATTGTTTCCACAGCATTTTGTATTTTTTGTAAGATGTAAATTTGTTTGCGCGCTTTGAAACACAAAGTGCTGTTGGATAATTTGCAATGCAGTGATGTCATGGGATCCCTATTCTTCAATTATTCTCTCTTATTATTCAAATTATTCTTATTTTTGCACATTTCAATACTTAATAAACATAAATTATAATTACCTTTTTTATCTTTAATTGATCCAGTATATAACCAACACCTGATACAGTCCAAGATCCTATCCTAGAGGTGTCAACCAAGGTAGGCTGTTAAGGTACTGCAGGTTATTGTATGACTTGGAAATCTTCATTCATACTGCTCAAGGTTACAATGATCGCTCTTCACTTTGGACAGAGATAAGAGGTGCTTTCAAATAACAATAAAAAAACTTTTAATACAACTTTCTTCTCATCTTCTGAGATCTTTGCTGGCGAACAACATTTTTTCCTATTTCCTTCCTCGTTTATTAGAATCCATTTTGTATCATATGTTAATGATTTTGTAGCTGTTTCTTGGACACTATGGTCCCATCTGAGTCATGAATCTTCTAAAGAGAGTCCTAAAACAAACTTATTTTCTTCCCTTGTGCAGTTACCCCCTATTGCACTTTGAATAAAAATTTTATTTAATTTTTTGTTGTATATTCAATCTATCTCCTATCTATGCAATGTCATCCTACTCTATTTATTATAACTATTATCTTTATTATAATTACATCCCCTTTTATAGTTAAATGTCCTATAGAATTAATTAACCCATTCTAATTCATAATTCTATACTTACAATTTTTTTTCCTTTTATTAATAAGATTTTATCCCTACTAGCCCTATCCTCTTAAATTTGGTTTCTGTGTCTTGATCTGGGTCTGTAGTACCCATTTCTCTCTGTTCTCATGCTAACGAATCGTGGTGGCCTGTTGCAGCATGATGCAGCATATACTCCTTGCCTGCTGCAGTTGAAGTACTTGGGTCTGCCATCCCTTGTGATGCTGTTTGACCATGTATGGTTATACCCAGGGATTTCCATAATTACTTCTTGTTATGCTTCACCAATATGTACCCTAATCTTCCTATCTATTTAATTATACTACTTTATTAATACTAATTACTTCATGTTATGCAAGTGTACCCTAAACTTCCTATCTACTTAATGACACTATTTTAATTCATTTTCATTTTATTGTAATTGTAAGTGCATTTTCCCAGATTTATACTGAGTGCATTGTTTAAAATAATGCACTAACCTAAAATGCATAAAAACATTTAACAGACTGTTGATGATTCTTAATATTAAAAATTGCTACATGTTTTCTTTGTTTTAGAATTAACTAATGCACTTTGCAAGAGGTGACTGTTGAAGATTGTGAAGAATCCTCAACAACGGAACAAGAACTCGGCGCCTCCACCATGTTACGAATGTAGGCTTGCTTGTTACGAATGATAATTTTGTTGTTACGAAGCTAGGCTCGCTTTGTTCTTACTTGTCTCCACCATGTTATGAATAAAAATAAATGCACTCACTCTTTATCTAATTTACTAATTTTATTTAATGAATTTGCTTAACTCATAACTATAACTAATTCTAAATATAATTAACATGATTTTTACTTACCAACTAATTATAACTTTTAGGGCCATTTCCCTCACACTGGGTATGACAATCGAGAAGGACTTTTCTGCTTGTATCTCACCATGTAACTATATAACTGACTATCCTTTTCGATTGTCACTTCCCATCTTGACTCTTCCTCCCTACTATCATTTCTTCTTGCAATAAAGGATGGCCCAACTTGTCCCAATTAATCAGGGCAGTGTCATAATGCTAGAGTCAGCATTACTTACTTTTGTGAGCAATAATGCTGTGCTAGTATTATGACACACTTTACAAATTGCAGAGTAGCTTCATGTCATACTTGAAATCAATTTGTTTATCTTTATTACTGGGTCAAATAATTTAGAAATGAGTTCTGTAATAATTGTTGTAACATATTTTTGGAATAATAAATTTTTAGAATAATGAATTGATTTAATTTTGTTATGAGTTTTTTCTTTTATTTTATACTTCGTCACAATATATATATATATATATATATATATATATATATATATATATATATATATATATATATATATTTGTCAAACCGCTTATACACACCCGTTTCGCTATATTCTACCGACTTGTCGGACCATTTTCGACGCTCTCAGACCCGGGCTTGGGCCTGGCAAAGTTCTCCTATGTTTTCGAGGTCTACAGGATAAGGCTTATCTAAAACTGCAATAAAAAAATATACAATTTGGGTTTGAAAAAGTAGGGTCTGTAAAAAGTTTTATACAACCGTAGTTCATCACAATGAACTATAGGGGGCGTCGCGCCTTTCTCAAGTGTATATCGTATATTTTTATACAAGACGCTATCAAACCCGCTATGTTCTACAGACTTCCTAAGCCCTGGATCTGGCAACATTGCCATGACGCATATGTTAAGCTTTGTTTTATAAACGTTTGGTTATAATAGCTCGCATTTAATATTTGATGGAGAAAAGTGACGTAAGAATTACATCAGCTCGTATGCGAGTTCTTTTCACATTTGTAAATTAATGTCTGGCTTTGAAAAATTGAAGGTTTTAAAATTTATTAATAATAATAATATACTTTATTTATAGCATATAACTAGATAAATTCCTTATAATACATTATAATTTCTTAAATATTAATGTAATTTATTACATATTTTTTACACTGTTTCTTAAATAATGTTAAAGATGTAAAGTTTTTTACATTAGCTGGAAGTGAATTGTATTCAACTAAACCTTTATGAAACAGATTATTTTGTCCTATATTTGTTGTTACTGTATGAACATAAAAATTATTTCTACTTCTAGTATTATGATCACGAACATCTACGAATAGTAATTCATTTAAAATGTGCTCTGGGTATATTCGGTTTTTATTTTAAATATTATTAAATGTTTAAAAAAGAATATATAAAAATCTCTGTCCTATTACATTGAAAGCTAATTTAAGAATCTTTACTGTAATACCATCGACACTACTATTCTTATTAGGTAAATTGTTTATAATTTTTTTTAACTCCAAAAACTCTATTGGTAAAAATTTTTCGAACTTGCATTGATGTACATTAATGTGGCTTAAATCAGTTTCAATTTGGGTTAAATTTGTTAATGTAATAATTTGTTGTATGCTGTTAATAAAGTAAATATTGAATTTTTCTGCAATTTGAATTTCCTTTTTTTCTAACTCATTGTCAAAAATAATACATTCCTTTTTTTGTCTGTTATGGCCTCCTTTAATTAATTCTTTAACTGTTTTACACATTTCTGTTGAGTTATTTTTCATATCATCTATTTTTTCTTGATAATAATTTCTCTTGTGGTTCCTGATCAAACTAGTAATTCAATTTCTTTGTTGTCTATACCTATTCATATCACTTTCTTCTTGTGTAAAGATTGCTCTTTTATATAATCTGTCCCTTTCTTCAATTTCCAAGGCTATTTCTGGGGTCCACCAACGCTTACAACTCCATTGACATTTAATGGTTTTTTTAACAGTTGGAGCATGCTTGTTTAGTGTATCCATTATGGTTTTAACTAATGTTTCTGCTAGTTGATTGGTGTTTGTACAGTCTGGATTCCATGGTTGATCCATTAGATCTAATTGAAATTGCATTTCATTGAAGTTGCTCATGTCTCTGTGTTGTATTGTATATTCTTCATATTTTTCTTTCACTTTTGCATTTACAGTTATTATTGAGTGATCGGTTATTTTTGGAACATGGTGTACCTGGACATCAATGGTTTTTTCATTAGATACAAGAAGATCTGAGTGTAGCACTGTCCTTAGTGATTTTTGTAGGTTGGTCGATAATCTGATGTAGTCCATTATTTTTAATTAAAGATCTCAGCCTATTTTCATAATATGAATCCTTTAATAGGTCAATATTAAAGTCTCTGATAATTAGTAAGGTCTCTGATCTACTAGCATATACATCAAACAAATTTTCAAGTTTCATTAGAAATTGAGCATCACTAGAGTTTGGAGAGTGATATAAATTTATAAAGTTATATTTGTATGATTGAAAGCATATATTAATACCTACAATCCATGTGATCATATCAATGGTATCTTTAAGTAGGACTTTATAACTGAATTCATTTTTTATATAAATGATTAGAGTAAGGTTAACAGGATTTTCGAACAAGTGAGACAACGCAACATAATACGGAAAAGTTAATTTCTGGGGAAAGTGGATGGTTTCCAAGTAAGGTGGAAAAGTACATATGTCATTTTCCGTAGTAATCAAACGATAAATTTCAAGAACTTGATTAAATTTTTTAGTATTAAAGTACTGTAATATCTTCTTTGTACGTTTGTTTGAAGGATTGTTTGTGGTTAATTAAAGCTTTATTCTTTTCCTGTTAAGATGAGATAATGAATGCTTGAACTATTTGGTTTCTGAATTATTTTCTGATCCCTCGTTTACATTCGATTCCTTGGATACTACAAAGTATCCAAGGCAAGGGTGATCATCACATTTATTGCTCCCTTGGTTTTTAGAATTTTTCCAGCAGAAAAAGTCTCCATCAGCTTGCTTGAGGACAGGATTGGAAAGAACTAGTGAATGTACACATAAGATGCGGTTGTGATTGTAAAGCAACTTGATAGATACGTAAAAAACCGCGATTTTTCTTTGGCTGGTTTTACAATTGATTAAAGTTAGTACAGGGCTCTTAACGTTAATGTTCGTTACAATGATAAGAACTTAACCTATAGAAATGCGCTAATAAGAATAACGTGAGAATCGAATGAGATAATTGAAAACGGTTAAAATTAAGACAGCAGATTCTAAATTCTAGGGCTCGTTGCAAAATGTAAATAACTAAAAACTACAAAACTTAACCTAAGAGGAACGTATGAGGATTCTGTTGGACTTGTAGGTTGTTGGTTGGATCATAATCGTATATGCAACATAAAAGAAAAATAGTAAATGTATGTACACAAATATGTCTAACAGGGAACAAAAAGTAGTTGCGAACGTTCTATACATAAACGGCACAAGAAAAGATAAGGATTTGTAATGGGCTGCATCCGAGCTTATCTGCTATGTATTCCCTGTGTTCCCGATCACACGAAGTAACGAATTTTTGGTACGACCGTTTATTGAAGTTCACAACAACCGATTTGTAATTATACGTTTTGCGACACACTGTTGTGTGGATTTCTTGTAGGGTTCTGAAACTTTTTCTGGAATAAATAGGTTTAGCTCAGGTTTAAATCGACAATCTATGCCAACGAAATGGCATAATTCTTGTTGCATTCTAAGGATTGGAAAGTTATGACTAGCTTCTCCTTTTGAAATTTGCGGCGTAACTCCATCACTGTTCACTGTGTGGTCGAGACAAGTTAGTTCTTTGGCTTCAAAGATTGTTTCTTTTTTAATTTGATAGTTAACCCTAATGATATAGACGCTGAAATACTTTCTTTAAATGCTGTAGATAGTCTGCTTTGATGGCAGAAAAATTTAGAACAGAAAAAACTTTATACAACCGTGACTTCAGATAGATTATGACTTCAGCGATGGAACTTCTCCATGTACTGGTAGTGGTGTTGCTGAGAGAGTATTGATCCTCTACTGGAATTATGCTAATTGATTTCTCGACATCTGCTTCATAAATAGGATCCTGGTATCTTGAATGATATGCTTGCAAGAGTAAGTTTCTTGACAGATTGTTACGTGTTCAATTAAAGTCGACGGTCACCACATGTAATATCTTCTGTGTTTGTTTGTTTGAAAGACTGTTTGTGGTTAATGAATGCTTTATTCTTTTACTGTTAAGATCAGAGAATGAATGCTTGAACTATTTGTTTTCTGAATTATTTTCTGACTCCTTGTTTATATTCGTTGCATTGGATACTACACGCACACATACATATCACTGGATCACAGTACTCATACATATCGTCGACGTTAATGCATACTAGCGGAACTACTTTCTAGCAATTTTCCAGGAGCGCGGTTTAAATGCTTATAAAAACTTTGTTACAGATGGCATGATGAATTCTTTGAAATCGCAACTAGCAACATTGCTAGTTACAACATTTTAAAGAATTAAATTCATATGCATTAATGGTGACGATATGTACTATATACCACCAATAAATAACAACGTCGTAGACCATTCAGGGTATAAATCGTGAGGTGTTCTTTATCAAAAATTAAAATGGGCGAACTAAGTTGAGCATCATTTGTGACTTTTTTGCTAAAACGCTGAAGGAAAACTTTCTCGTCTGTAATTTGTAAGATTACTTAATGGAACTTTTAATGGAAACAGGGCACTCAAAAGGTTCGGAGGGGCAGTGTATGTTGCAACCCCCAATTGAATGTCATGAACATTGGTATGGGGTAGATGCAGTAGTAAGTAGCACTTCACTATAGCAACAAGAAACGGCCACCTCATAGAACAAAAGATAAACGGAATAAATTCTGTGGGACGTTCTTTAACAAAAATGAAACTGGGTGGACTAATATGATTTGCGCCTGTTATATTTAGAACTACATGTATTTCAAATGTAATCAGAAAATCTCTGGTGTACAATTCGGCACTAAGAATATAATACATATTCCAATTCACAAATAGCTATTTCAGAATACAATAAAAATTGATCTTTAACTTAGTACAAGTGCAATATAATGGAATTAGGCAAGGTTTGAAAAAACTTCTTCTCTTCTTCGTTACCTTTCGACGTTTCTGTTAAAGGCACTTAACCACCATATAGTGTATACTGTTTTGTACCTTCAAATTCATTAAACAGAAAGTAGGGATCGAATATTCCATAATTTCTTTGTAACTGTACAAACGCACAGTAAAAATAGAAACTGCTATTTTTTAATCTAGGTTAAACTAATCAAATGTAGTCTATTTTGGTCAGCTAAACTTGAAAATGACTTTATGCTTGATTTGTTCATGTTTACGAGTAGATAATATCCTGAACTTTGTAAAATATCAATATTAAACCACGATTTTTCAGATGGATTTTGTCGTTTTATTTTCAAAAACTGTTAGATTTATGGACTGGTTGTTAAGTGGGTTAGATAAAATAAAGCTTATTTAATTGGCGCATGAATATATATCATACAGGTTGTTTCACTTAAGATTCGTATCCTCTGAATAGGTGGTAGTACACATAAAATGCAACAAAAAAGCTGAAAATCATTAGTGTCTATCTTTCATAATAACCGAAAAAATAATGGTTTTTGAAAAGTGGGTAGCAGGTCACTGGTCTAAGAATCGCACTTGGAGCTGGATGTGCCTATCTGATACATTGACGCAGCTGCTGCTAGGTGATGTCGCAGTTTGTTTTGACTATAATTTCCAGCAGTTTCCAAAAGTTGACATTTTTAGCAAATTTTTGTCGATTTGCGTAAAAACAAAAAGAGTTTTTTGTTCCTATTCCTAATTTATACGAAAGTTGAGTAAAACACCCTGTATGTAGACCAACAATTTCTACCAATACATTTGACGGAGCAACTTCACAACATAACTTATTGCGATCTTGTATTCGTCATCAAGTACTCAGCTAAGAAAAAAAGTGTTGAGTTCGCAGTGCAACCTTAGCATCACTTCTGCAAAATTCATGAAGCGATGTTGTTGTTATTGTTGGTTGTAGTATTATGATGATTTTGCAGTAAAAAGAATATCTTTAGGAGAATGCCCTGTACTGGACAATTATTTTATAAAAACCAAAACGTATAGGGCATTTCACCTTGTTTTGAAATCTTTCTTACTTGTTTGTACGTCATACTGCATGACGTTTTACCTTTATTTTCTTTTTGCATTTTATAGAGCATTATTTGACTTGTCACTATTCGACTTGGGTCAAGTATACCTGTTTCGTGAAGAATTAAATTTTGCATTCAATGGTGTATTCATTAAACATATCACTGGCACAGAATTCCGTATCTAGCGGTTGCGGGTACGCTACAGCTACCACAAGCATAAAATAACACTAATGTATGTTCTAATAACAACTGTCCTTGAAAACAAAATTTTATCCAAATTGCATTTTTGACTTTTTTATTTTGAAGGTCTATAGCTTTGTAACATTTCATTTTTAAACATAGATATGTTGTGCTTAATGGCCTATTTTGGTCAAATGCATTGACCCTCAGGAATTGGCATCGTCTGCTCGAGATATCCTACATGTAAAATGGGTGAAGTCCCATTTAATGTTAAATATCTATCTACATTTTAAAGCAGGCGTGGAATTAAGTCGTGAACTTAGAATTCCAAAACAAAAACCATTAAAGAAAAAAATTACTCGATACGAATATCAATATAAAGAACGAAGTAAGAGAGATCCAAAAACCCTGAAGTACCCTGTACGTTTTAGGTTCACTAAAAAGATTGATTAGTACAGGGTATACCCCTAAAATGTATCTTGCCAATACGAGAATTACCATATGACTAGCCCCAAATAATAATGATAATATCGCATCGTAGATTTTGCTGGAGATGCTGAGACAGAATAAGACTGAACCAGGATCGCGTTCGATGCTCAACGAGATTTCCATAGTTATTTCATGATGAACATCAAATCACACAAAGTTATGCTCGAAGCTTCTCGTATAATATGTACCGATACAAATTATTTGTCTGTTTGACATATGATCGTTTTTCGATTACACAGAAACAAGACAACATGCACAAAGTTTTCTTAGCTTTTTGGTATGAAAGTTAAATAAAATCCTATTTTACCTAACTGGCTCCATTTTGATAAACCTAATAGTTTCTGAAAAAACAGTAAAAATCATGTGGGGGCATAGCTTACCTTCATCAGCTTCTCTGGTTCACCACTTTTGAGTAGTAACTTTTAAGGGGTTATTTAACATATCACAAAGAAGGCTTATCAAAAATCCAAGGATCTATCTCAATTCCCCTCTATTTTTACTAATTTGACTGAACTGTTACCGTGGCATTAAAATATACATATCTTAGAAGCTGTTCATTTGTGCTAAAAACATAACAGTAAAATGTTCAGGAGGTCAAAAGATTTGGTTATAACATTTATTTTCTCAAAACACATATACATGACGTGTCTTCGAAACTTTTAATTGTATTCTTGTAAACAAAAATAATCATGTTAAAATAAATGATTTAAAAACAAATTATTAAAAAACAATTATTTGCATAAACCTTATGTATTTTAGAACAAAAGAGGCTCAATGCTATTTTCTCATGTTAATAATGATTTTCAGAGTTACATCGTTTTACGGAAAACGTTAATTTTTCTGCGTTTAAGGTTAACATATTTATGGAATTTACGAACAAATCAACAAAAATAAAGATCACTTATGTGCTTAGCATCCCGAAATCATTACGTCAATCGTAATTTTATCTCTGATACATTCGGCAACGTTGCTGGGTTCGGTAGGGTAGGTAGGCTTGCTTAAAATTATACAAATGGGTCTGTAAAAACTGTAATATGTATCGGGTTCAAAAACGACTGTCAAATATCATCAATATTTTTTTTCATATATTTTTACCCCTCGAGGATCTTAAATATTGCTTATCAGAAATAGATCAATATTATGTAAAATATACACATTTTAAAAATCAAAAAATGCGGGACTACTAACGACCCTACCATATAGCAGGTCCGACAACGTCGATTAAACCAATATATATCGGTTATTATTTATTAAACCAATAAATAATTTATCGGTATTTCCAACGTAAATGACTGCTTCTTCACGGCTTGCTCCAAAATGATAAGTCTGGATTTCTTCAGCTAGTTTGCAAGGATAATTTTCAGAGAAGACTGTATGGAGTAACCCTTCACTCTTACTAAGACTCTTTTTCAGTGTGTTGTAAGCAGCATTTTTATTTCTAATGTTAAATTTATATTTATTTTTAAAGTTTTAATTTCTTCTTGAACCTCTCCCTGCAACTCTTGAACTTCTGCTGAACCATACCTAAGACTGATAATGGAGGGCAAGATTGAGGGTAGAAGAGAACTGGCAGGAGACAAGGCTCATGGTTGAGAAATGTGAGAGACTGCACTGGCCTAAACTCACAGTTATTACTAAGAATAGCAAAAGATAGTGAACGATTTGCCGAAGTTGTTGCTAACCTTCTATAAGAAGACAGCACCTTAAGAAAAAGAAGATGTAAAAAAGGCTACAAAGTTAGAAAATGTAACAGTTTTATCGACCTTACTGAATATTTCTGAATTTGTTTTTACTCATGCAGTTCTATACAATATCGACTCTTTTGCCTTCTTCAACATACCAATACAAATTAGCTTGGGGCAACGTATGATAGCCTAATAAAAACAGGATGCCAATAAAACTGAAAAGCTTTTCCCTTGTAAATATAAAATCGTGTGTATTATTTATCATGAGCCTACTTTACAAAATATCGCAATACTATATCTTGAACTTCATCATCAAAGAGTTTTAGAAAAATATCCAGCGGTGATTGACCTGCCACATGATTTTTTAGCTGTTCAATTTTTTTGTGTTCTCTTCGTCGGGCAAGTTCAGATACAAAAAGAAACCTCTCTGTACTTGGGTTTCTGGTTATTTGTTTTGAGCAAACTTGAGAATGTGAAAAGAAGAAGAAAGCATTTAAGTAGAAAAAAACTGAAAACAATACAGTTATGAAAACACCTGAAGAAAAACTAATGCCCATCTCTGAATAAAAAAAAACTGCACGGAAACATTTTGTTGGACTTGGACCTGGAAAAGGGAAAAGCAATGAGAAATAAGCAATCCGTACTCTAGTTCTGCATGACTCGCTGGTGAAACCTTGGAGAGTTTCTGGAGGTCAAAAAACCAACGGAAAAGATTTTTAAGTGCTTTGTTGATGTCCATTGATATTCGACACTATCGTCTTTATAGTTTAGCAAATAAAACAATTGGCCTTGCACACAAAACAAAAATATCCTACAGTACATTCTCTCGATGCCATCCCTATGTTATTACCGTCTATATTATGTATGCAAACCTAATGAAATAAACAGAGCTACCTGTACAAGCAACGTGCAAACATAAGCTTCAAACCACAAAAACTAAAGCCACTAAAACTTGTAGATAATGAAAATTCATATGAACTCCTGTAACATGTAGTAAGGCTTCCGCATTGCATATGTATGGCAGGCCTCTGAAATGTCAAAATAAAATGAAGAAAAGGTTCAATTTAATGTTAAGATTGCAGCTAAAATCAATGTTTCTAAACCTGTCCGAGAGTTGCAGGGAGAGGTTCAAGAAGAAATGAAAACTTTAAAAATAAATATAAATTTAACATTAAAAATGAAAATGCTGCTTAGAACACACTGAAAAACAGTCGTAGTAAGAATGAAGGGTTACTACATATAGACTTCTCTGAAAATTATGCTTGCAAACTAGCTGAAGAAATCCAGATAATTTTGGAGCAAGCCGTGAGGAAGCAACATTGTACGCAGGAGTCACTTACGTTGGAGATACCGATAAGCTTTAATTTTGTTTTATGTATTTCTGCTAGTCCTAGGACCTTGAACTGCTTCTCTAGTTCCAATGCCTAAGCGAAAACCAAATTGTTCTTCTCCTACATATTGTCCGCATTTTGTGTGTACTCGTTGATGCATGTTCTTAGAATTATCTACTGTACATGGCTCATCAGGCTAATCAATCGGTACTGTGAGCACTGTTTTTAAGTTGGGTCCAGTCGTGTGGTACGATTGCTGTATAGTATATTCTATTTAAGAAAGATGTTAAGATGTTGAGGCTTTCATCGTCTAATACTTTACGCATCTCAGTATAGATGTTATCTTCACCTGAGACTCTACGTGTTTTGATAGTTTTATTGCGTGTTTCACTTCTGCTATAATAATTTTCAATGGCTAATCTTCTTGATCTATTTCTCTTGGTTCTGGTTACATTCTGATATCATCAAAAAGCTCTTGTATATAGCTTGTCAAAATCTCTTCTATCTCGTTTGGGTCTATTGTTTTTTTGTTACTATCTGTGACTAAGATATCGTGTTGATGGGTTTTATTTCCAGTTATTTCTTTTATCTTCTTTTTTGTGTGTTAAAGAAATCATGCTTTCTTGGCAGCTCTTCGAGTACTTGACAACGTTTCTCCATCCAGGTCTCCTTTGCCTCTCTTATAAGCCTTGTAATCTTTTTATGGATTTCTTTATATTTATTATAGTCTTTATGTTTGTTCTTCCTTCTTTCGTTCATCAATAAAAGGATTTCTTCCGTCATCCATTTCTGTTTTGCTCTCTGCTCTTGGTTTTCCAATTCATTTTCTTGTACTTCATGTTTACATTTTTAACAGACTGCCAAAAGTTTTCCATTGTTTCTGTTTCCAATTATACCGTTTCCCTAAACTTACTATTCAAAACTCGTGTTATTTCCTCTTTTATTTGTGGTTCCCCCAGTTTCTCAAAGTTAGGTCTTGTTTTATTTCTCTTCAGGATTTTCTTCAATTTAATCTCACGTTTTTCAGCTACGGGGTTCTGATCAGATCATATGTCTGATCCAGGAGAAGTTCTTACACCTTTAATTCCGTTTCTATATCGTTTATCAATCAGTATGTAATCTATTTGATTTTTTATGATATTTACTTCATTGTCTCCTGGTCCTAAGTACACTTCTAAGTGTACAATCGCCTCTGTGGAAGTTGGAACCAGGTGTTTGCTACCATTAAGTTTTCTTCATTAGAGAACTGTACCAGATATCCCCCCTATCGTGCCGTTTGCAAATACCATGGTCTCCAACAATATATTGAACTCTCCCTTTACCTATCTTTCCGTTGAAGTCCCATGATTATATTCACTTCATTCTTTTTGGTAAATCTTAGTAGGTAATTTTTACATCATGAATGAAAAACTCATGCAGTATGGAGTATTCTCGTGCAACTTCTATCACTAGATGAACAGATAGTTCCATATTTTGGACGGCACTCGCAACAAAATGCTTCTAAAAGTAAAACCGGTAAGATTCGGTTTCAAATTATGTTATATCTGTTCAGATGAAGGGTACTTATACAAGTTATCCTCCAAATAATAAAAAATCAAGACTTGGGTTGGGAGGTGACTTTGTTTTTTATCTACTATCTATTGTAGAGAATAACCATAATCATAATATTTTCCTAGACAACTTCTTTTCTTCATATAAATTATTCGACAAGCACACACTATGGTGTTGGACCATTGAAAACTGCAAAAAATTTATGACGCAAAGGAAAAGAAAAAACTACTGTATTGCTCAAAAGCTACTGTACTATCAAAACAAAAGGAAATAGTGACGTTAACGAAGAAAATAAAGTAAAAGCCTTCCCAACGATCGTGTATGGTTTCTCTATTTCTTAGAAAATCAAATGTAACTGAACTAAACGGTTCATTGTGATGCAATGAAGAAGTACATCACATGCTCAAAGAAATTCAGTGTGTCTAAAAAAAATCCCAACCTATTGATTGGTCTTGGAGGGATTCATCCAGTGTTGTAATGTATCTAGATAACATACAAGTATCTAGATACAATATCTAAATACTTTTGTGGTACCTAGATACATATCTAGATACTTTTCAAATTTTGTAGCTGTATTTGGATCTAGGTACATTTTCTGTAGTATCTGAGTATCTGTATTGTGCAGATACTATTTTCATAATTTAATGATTTTATAATACAAAAATTGTCATAAATGATGTGTAGAATCTTAAATTTGAAATAAACCGCCGAACATAATAAAACTAATTTTTAATATGAAATTGCTTTGAAATCATGAAATCAAATATGTCACCTCGTTAAACAATTGAGTCACTACATCTAGTCAGCCAGGTCAACTTGGCGTATCAGAGTTTCGCTATCGACGCCATATTGAGATAAAAGAAGTGTAAAATATAGTAATTCGTAAATTAAAATCGCATCTTACGTATTTGGCATATTACAATTTGGGGCTGTCAGAATGAAAACTATGTAGAAAAGCCTTTTAAACTAAACATGGATTTAATTAAATTCAATGGGGATAATAATAATTAACAATTTCGGGCTTTTCTCGCCACAAAATGGGGTTGTTTGCGCTACTCTGATCCGCCAGTATAGTCTGGCTGACTAGATGTAGAAACTCTATAAACAATGGATATTGTTACAGAATTACGATATTACCGATTGTGTGAGGAAGAAGCATTCTTGTCCTTCCAGGGCAGTGTTACCATCTGTACCATAATTATGGTACTTGTACCATAATTTACTGATTGTACCAATCAACAACAATTAGATAAAAGTGTACCATAATTTCAGATATGAAGAGAATTCATTCTATATTACATGTAATAGTTGTAGTAATGTTATTATATTTAACATTTACATAACAAGTCTGGAATGGTTATTTTACTGGACTTGTAGATAAGTACTAGGTACGACAAGCCACTGGTGAGTCTTCGAGCACCGTAAAGGCAGTATACGGATTTTGTTACACACTCCTATTTTTTCTGTCAACAGTCAATTTGAGAACTTTCAAAGTAAGAACTATCTTAATGTAGTGCGTTTGAAAATATGTTGAAGAGCAAATAATTATAATATATTCCGTTACACCAAGGGTAACTAAAAGCAACCAGATTTAGCGAATTTTGAGTGTAATAGTACTACGAACTAATAGCAAATTGTTATAGTGTGAATCGTACCAACACATACTTTGAAGCTAGGTTATCAGAAATAATATCTAGGCTATGATGGTTTCTGTTAAAGTGGTAAAACATTTTCTAGGTTTTCAAACAATGAAGACTATAGGAGTTTATTCAAATTATTAATATTCTGCACAGCACCAAAACTGAAGATAAAAGATCTACACAAATGCCATGCTGTACTTATCTTTAGATACTGGTTTCTGCTTAACAATTTTTAATATGTATAAATTTAAAAAAAAATTGCTGTCCTAGACTAGCCCTGGAATTGATACTTAGTTAAATGACTATTTTCGGTACGAAAAATTGACTAGGAAGTTCTTATATTCCGGGTGAAAAACAAGTATCTACAAATGTATCTAGATACATTATGTTAAGTTTTGTATTTGGATCTAGATACTTCACTGTAAAAGTACCTGTATCTGTATCTAGGTACCTTTTTCTGATAGTATCTGTATCTGTATCTAGATACACAAAATAATGTATCTGTTACAACACTGGATTCATCTCCTAAAAGTGGTACTGTCATGCATTGGGCTGTACCTCAAAGACAGTGGAGCTTCGAAAATCCTTGTTGAGACAGTATAATTGGAATGCTGTTTTCTATTTTGAAAGGCTTACGGTGTTATACCAGTGTACGAAGATCAACGCTTGTTGGATAAAGTTAAATTGCTATAAAACTACATATAGTGACATAAAAGAATATTTTGAGAAACTCATAGATAATGACAGGCTGGAGAAAACTGGGGCCTGCGTGCATGCTGTATAAGAGAGTGTTTGCCACTTTCCTTCTTCTTTGATAGAAAAAAATATGCACGATGGTACATTTTATACTACAATGATTGCTTGAAGCTGGACGAAGGTCCTATAATTTATAATTCCATGTCACTCTTTTAAACAAAAAATAATAATCTTAATTCAATCCTAGTAACGCATTTAAAACAATAATTATTCAAGGCTTTTTAACCAAAATTTGTTTTGGTGGTTTCAAGTGTAAACATTTGCATTTAATTTTACATTTTTTATAATAAACGGGGTTTACACGCGTCAATCAACTTTAAACTCCAATTTATAACTGATGTAACCTACAACACTGTATTTTTATTTATTTTATTTATTAAAGTATTTTCAAGCCGTTGTTTTCAAGAAAAGAATTTCCATTCAAGAATATAAAGAAAAATTTAAAATCTGGCAGCAAAGCACTCTGGAATATACTGTTTGCAAATCTACGTTTTTCGCTTAACCCAACCATTTTTTGTAATCATGAATTTAGCATCCTACTAAAATATATTTTAAGAATGCAGGAAAGTTAATTAGAAATTTAAAAAACAAATCTAATATTTTTATTTTTTGAAATGAAAATATTTTCCTAATAAAAATGACTTTCCTGCAAACTTGATTAATAGTTACATAGAAAAAAAAGGTACGCACTTATGATAAATTAAGCATAACTCCACAAATCGACTAATTCAATTTAAACAAAATAATTTAAAATATATTTTTATCTCTCAGAACTTGTCTTTGTCCGATAATAATATCGAGCGGTCCATGGGACGATAACGAACAAATTATTACCTGGAACCAGACCAGAGTTGTAATTATGATCAAGAATGAAACTTAATACTTTATTATTTTATGAAAGATTTGCTAAGCTAAAAGAGGATACATTACATACACTACATGTTGCAGATATAATACATTTTACATATTATTGTTGTAGTTGAATTAATAATATCTTAACTGGGAATTGAATTTTTTTAAATAGGTAGAAATTTTATTTTATCTGCTAAATCCAGAAGGTTAATTAATAAGTAATTAATCTTAAATATTAATTAATAAGTAATTAATAGTAATTAATAATTACTAACTAATTGGGGAAGTTTACATACAACATTTTGTTACACCATGACCATGGGAGGTGTAACAAAAAGGGAAGCAGACACAAAACGTGTAACCGGCAGAAGAATTGTTGATATAAAACAATTCTTTGATCAAATCTTCTCAAACCATTTAAAACATAAGTTCGACTGCAACATAACAAACATGGAATTTCTTCAAGAGACCAGAAGAGGACTTAAGAGTATTTTTTCATTTAAATGAAAAATGTGCGGTCTTATCGACGACATAAGTTCCAAAGGTACCCCGGGGAATAATGTTCTAGATACCAACACAGCTGTAACATTAGCTGCTGTTGCAACTGGAATTGGTTATGCCCAACTGGATGAAATTGCTGCTACCGTGAACATGCCCATGATGTCAAACAAAACATATTTAAAATGTCACGAAATAGTTAGCGAACTCGTACGCCACAAAGCTTGGGCTGTGATGGAGGAAGCCGGTAAAGAAGAAGCAAAGCTGGCCAGAGATCTTGGAGAAGTTAGCAAAGATAACATACCGTACGTAACAGTCGTGACTGATGGGGCTTGGTGCAAAAGATCGTACAATGTCAACTATGATGCCTTATCTGAGGTTGGCTGTATAATCGGTTATCGAACAGGAAAGTTATTATATTTAGGAGTACGAAATAAGTATTGCACTGTATGCGCTAGGGCCGAAACAAAACAAACTTAAATACCTAAACATCAGTGTTTTAAGAATTGGCAGAAAAGTTCTACGGGAATGGAAACCGACATCATTCTTGAAGGATTTAAATCAAGTTTGGAACTTTATGGAGTTAGATATATTCGCATGGTTGGCGACGGAGACAGTTCGGTGCATAAAAAACTATTAGAAATGAAACCATATGGAAACATGTTGGTCGAAAAAGTAGAATGCAGGAATCATTTGCTGCGAAATTTCTCTTCCAAACTACGAGATATTGTCACCAGAACCACAAGTAAATCTGAAAATAAGCCAGTACCTCCAGCTCTCAGACAAGAATTAAAGAAAAATGCGTATCGCCTCAGAATATCTATTTCAAAAGCTGCACGTCATAGAATAAGAGAAGGCAAAACTGATGCTGAGAAAATGCAGCTGCTTACTGCTGACATTTTAAATGCCCCCTCGCACGTTTTTGGCGAGCATGCAAAATGTCAAGAAATAGGGTATTTTTTTTGTACAAAAAAGGAGAACAAAACTTCGTTCCTGATATGAAGAAATGTGGCCTATATCAAGATATTGAAGCAACTCTTTACAGGTTAACTTTAAATGTTAATAGTTCGCTGTTAAACATGAATAACAATTTGGCAGAACATTACAATTCGTTAGTGTGTAAATTTGTAGGGGGGAAAAGGGTAAATTATTCCCTTCGAGGTTCCTATCAAACAAGATGTGAAGCTGCTAGTATATTATTTAATGCTGGGCAGAGTACCACGAACTATTACAAGAAGATCAAAGTGTATTTACAAAAAGATATGCTCTAAAATTGAAAAGGAAACGCCAAATGCTAGAAAAGAACAAGAAGGAAAAGGGGCAAATTTACCGCAAAACGAAAACTGCTGCACTTCCAGACACAGATTACGGTGTCACAGAAAAGGCTGAGCTGTTATCACCTGCAGAGTATAAAATTCAAGAAATCGAGTTCCGTAACACCTTGAAAAAGTCCAAAGAAGAGATTACCCATCTAGAACGAAATACTGTCGGTCAGTCAAGGAATCCTCTCTGGAAACAAGAAAGATCATTGAGATTGACTACATCTCACTTCGGAAGAGTCTGCAAATTGCAAGCCAAAACATTTTGCGTGAACACAGTTAAGGAAATACTGTACTCAACATTTACAGGAAATAGAGCAACGCATTATGGCTTGGAACATGAGCCAATTGCCATAAAAGAATTTGAAAGTGAATACAACTTGGAAGTAAAAGAATGTGGATTATTTATTGATCAAGAACACCCATTTCTGGCGGCAAGCCCCGATGGACTTGTTAATGAAGATGCCATTATAGAAGTTAAATGTCCACTAGTTATAGAGAAGATACCTCTTGGGGAAGTAATAGAGAGCAGAAAAATTGCCTTCATGCACCGAGATAACGATGGCAAGATATCCCTCAAAAGAAATGACGAGTATTTTTATCAAGTACAAGGGCAACTGGCAATAACAAAAAGAAATACGTGCTATTCTTGTGTATGGCAAGAATCTATAAACAATCCTTTTGGATTTTTTATAGAAACCATAAAAAGAGACGAGGCATTCTGGAATGTAGAAATGCTTCCAAAGTTAATTCAATTTTACAACATTTGTATGCTTCCAGAATTGGTGGACCCCTGCCATACAAAAGGCCTAAAAATTAGAAATCCGGTTAGAAAACGCTAAATTTAAAAATGTATATGTAGTATATCAGAGTTTCAACTACTACATACAAAGTGTATTGTCGGTTTTGTTGCATACGCGAATAGCATGTAAAACCCCAGTTTCTAAGATATTGGCTCCCCTAATTTTACACTGAACAACACATTTGAGGTCCTTAAAATTTTTTGAAAAGAATTATGGTGTACGTTATAGATACTCTAATATGGAGCACTTAAATCTGGAATTAGATTTTGTCTAGTACCCTTGGTTAAAAAAATTATGATGATGGAGAGCATTTTAATCGAATTCTATACAAAATAAATTAACAATATTCACAAAAACTTACAGACTTTTTCTTTTACTTTGTCTTTTATAGTCGCTGGAGGTATCCGTAATCAATGTCTAACAATTGCCAACACTAGTCTGATCTAGATCTAGAATCGAGCATAGATGTTGTAAATTTTTAATTCTGCTTCCATAGTTTATGGTTTTGCGAACGACAAATTTGGGGTAAAGGGGACATAAAAGACTTATAAATCGTCATATCAGTGGCGTATTTGGGAGGGGGGGCAACGGGCAGGCCCCCCCGAATTTCTTTTAATAGTTCAGGTTATTTATGTCAAAATCTAAGTATTTTGATTCGGAATTTATATAGAGTAGCCCCCGCCAAAAGAAAATTCCCAAATAAGCGACTGCGTCATATATATCTTCAAAATAAATGAAAATGGGAGTAATAAAAGAGAACTAACTTTATAAACTTTAGAACTAAATAAATAACTTTAAGTGTACCGACAACAGTGGTTTAAAATATACGCAAGTATATTTTAAACGGAGGGTGCTACAACAACTCTAATTGAATCGATGAGTCCAAGAACAGTACAAGTCCAAAAAGATAATTTTGAGAAAAAATGAAAAAACATAATAGCTCCACAATGAGTAGTCACCGTGTTGGTCTTCATATAACAGTTGTGATAAGTCTTTAGACAAATGATAATTGAACATAAAAAATCCAAAAAAAATCACCCCCTTCCAAGCTATAGAGAGAAAAAAAACATGCACTTGTACTGCTCTTGGACTCAGTCTTTTTTTTTTTGTTTACTTTTTGAGTTTTAGTGTAGGATAGGTTCTTTGAAAACTATAATGGAGAGTACTAAACATGCAACAAATGTTTTATTAAGTAAATTTATATAAAAATGTCAATTAAAAGTACATTATATTGCCAACTTATTTATCAGGATCTTCATCTGCGTTACTTTGTTTCCAAGAAGTAAGATGATAGTAGAACTCTAGTGTTTCATCGTTAATATACTGCATGACTGTTTTAACATCAGCGATCTTCTTATCATTGATAGGAAGCGGTTCTTGATATGCGCGTATTTCTGGCAAAGCAGGACTTGGTTTGTTTTGTTTGAAGAGCTTAAATGTATAAGAACCTGAACCATCTATATATTCATAGGTTGTAACGTATCCTGGGGATGAACTATCATAAACTAACTGCCTATACTTTGAAATAGTAAATGTTTCCGTACTATCACCAGGTTTGGGGATCGAAGAAGCAGCTTTTTTGGCACGTAGCTGGTGGACAATCAGTTATTCTGCGGAGGCTCGTTTGGCAGTGTCATTCAAATTTTTACTCTTTATTTTGGCACCTAATCTTTCACATTCGGAACAAACGTCCACCTGTGGTCTTCCAAATGTGAGTGCATAGCTTTGCCAGAAGTATTATAAATAGAATTCATATTTAACGTTATGTTACAATTCAGGATTATCTTTTATAAAAAGATAAACGTTTTTGCTGCAACCATTCTTCCGGATGTAGAAACATAAGCTTCACCTTTAAGAGCAGCAGTTTTCCTTTTACTGTCTTTCCAAGTTTTCGGATCCCGTTTGCACTTATGGCTACCATAAAGACCCTCAACACTATTGTCAGATTATCACTACTGCCACTAATATACATTATAACTACTCAAAAACTACTGCTTTTAACTTCCTAATAAACACAGCAAAGGTAGTGTTTTGGCAGCTTAATAAGAATAAAATGCCCTCACTTTATTACATCAACCGCACGTGCGACCATGACATCAGTGAGATAAAAACAGTACATGTCCTGGACTGGTAATGTTTTTCATCGCAACGCCGTAAATAGGTGGCGCGTTAGACCGGATTAGTCTTGAAGGTTGTAATGTTTTTGAGCGCAACGCATGGATCTTCGAATTTTAAACACTTTGGCTATCTCAAGTCAAAACGCCATTTTGTGGACTTGTACTGTTCTTGGACTTCTGCTCTTGGGATTCAATTGCACTTCTGAAGACAGCATTCCAAAATACAAATGCACCCACTTTCAAATGAATAATTTTCACTGTTGTACAGTGTAGTTTAGAGGAAAAGTCACTACAGAGAAGTTCTAGATCTTATTGACTACTATTCAAAACAGTCTTCTTTACCATTCTGTGTTAAATAGCTTCCAAGATGCAAGCGTTGTTATAGTATATGAAAATAAAATGATTGTAAATTGGAAATTTGCTAATAAGCAAATTTCCCATTTACAATTTTATTTTCCTATGCCAAAAAATCGCTTATATCATGGAAGCTGTTTAAAAATTTTAGTTAAAGAAATGGTAAAGTGGGGTAGGGGGTGGTGAATAGTACTCAAAGGGATTTGCAACTTTTCATCTCAAATAATTAGGGGAGCCAATATCTGAGAAAGTGTCTGTGCACATGCTATTTGCCTACTTATGGAAGAAAACCGAAAATACACCCTGTATATTGTTCTAGTTATTACATTACAATTTATTGCATTACAATTAATTTGGTTTCGATTAGTATCTGTTTTAATAATAATAATAATAATAATTTTAATAAGAAAGAAAATTTTCAGTACAAATAAAATATAAATGTAAATTTCAGTACAAATAATAATGTTAACTGTTAATGTTAATTTTATGTAAATAAATCAATTTATGTAATTAGAAATATAAAAAATATAAAAAATGTTTAAATAAAAGGATAGAAATATTATAAATCATCAATCTACAATCTAATAATAGTAACTAATTAATTATTAATAATAAAAATTAAATTCGTTAAAGATTAACAATATCACAACATTACCAAATAATTGACTTTTTTTCGCACATTCTGTTCAGGGAAACAGAATATGCGAAAAAAAAGACTAAGACTATAGAAAATTTATATATAAGTAAATACTTTATAAATCTAAATCAACAAAGGGTGAAATTATAACAACAGTAGATTAGTAATAATAAGGGTCTTACAGTTCTCCAGTTAAATCTATAATGCTCTTACATGTGTATAAACTAACAAAAACGATGCTGCGCATCTATTACATAGATTCTTATATGAATAACAAAAGTGTAAATTTGATTTATTTTTTGATTTTATTTTATTGCATATTTATTTTGTATTATTAAGTAATTATTATTACATAATATTATTAAATGTACGTAGCACAACAGTGTTTTTTTTCAATAGACTAAATATTCCGAGAAATTATTTAAGAATTTAAAATATTATTTGGGTATAATATTTATACAATAAACCTTGCCAATCAATTTTGTCATTTTCAACTTATGTGCCACCTAGACAAAAATGAATTGTTTCATTAAAGTTACCTTCAACTTCAGCGCGTCTTGGATTTCAATAATAAAAATTGTGAAGAGTAAAATAATACTACGTACGTGACTGTTGTGAAACTGGCGTTCTTCTCATTAGGTGTTTTGCGTTTTAATTAACTGGTTTGTGATTATCATTTTAAAATAATGTCGACTTGTATTATTAAAAATAATAAGAATTATACGCAAATGGTTAATCTTTAGAATTTCTTTTAAAATGCGCCTTTACAAAAATGACAGCTATTTCTCTCAAGTTTAAATTGTAATGGAAATTTAATTATAAACAAATAAAAACTCTTCAGCGTGTACCTCCTAAAAAAACATTAGAATTGATTAAAATAAATTAGTAAATGATAAACTACGATCCATTTTTTTTCTAGAGTCTTCTGATTTTGAAAGCGTATTTCTCAGGAACTAATGAACCAAATTAAATATTTTAAAAACGAGCAAATAGTAAATTTATTTATACATACAACAGTAAAATATTATATTTCTAACTGGTATACTTTTGTTTTTATAGGACGATACGCAATAATAGGTATCCATTTTTAGGAACAATTTCATTGAAAGTAAGTTAACTAATGTTTTTCTCAGAAAGTATATGTCGTATATCTATGAAATTTTTGTAGGGGTTAGAAAGAAACCTTGCGGTTCTTATGTTATTAATTTTCAGACAAAAAAGCGTTTTATTCAAGAATTATGCGAAAAAATAGCGAACTATGCGTTCTTATTTATTAATAGAGATAGCGGCAAAATTTTTTCGCTAAATCAACACTTTTCATATGTAAACATTATTTTTTCAAAAAAATGTTCCTAATTTTAATAATAAAAATGCGGAAACAAAAAACGATTTTTGATGACGAGCGGTTTCGACAAAAAACAGTTTTTTTGTTATTGCACTTTTATTGTTAAAATTCGGAATATTTCTTTAAAAAAAATAATGTCTATATATGAAAAGTGTTAATTAAGCGAAAAAAATTTTACGCTATTTCCATTAATAAACAAGAACGCATAGTTCGCTATTTTTTCATAGAAATCTTAAATAAAACACTTTTTCGTCCGAAAATTAATAGGATAACAACCTGAAGGTTTCTTTTTAACCCCTACAAAAATCTCAGATATATGACACATACTTTCCGAGAAAAAAAATATTTAACTTACTCTCATTGCAATTGCCCCTAAAAATGGGTACCTTTTATTGCGTATCGTCCGATAAAAACAAAAGTATACCAGTTAGAAATATAATATTTTACTGTTGTATGTAGAAATAAATTTACTATTTGCTCGTTTTTAAACTATTAAATTTGGTTTATTAGTTCTCGAGCAATACGCTTTCAAAGTCAGAGGACTCTAGAAAAAAAAAGGATAGTATGTATTTTTACTTTTAAGTAATAAGAAAAATTTGATTATCTACATTATAATCTTGTGGTATTTAAATCAAAATGAAGAACGGCCTTTTTATCGTATTCGCAGTAAACCAAGAACTAAACAGTAAAATTGTAGCCCTGTATTAAAAGTTACAGCTTGAGTTTATGAAGAGTGGCGCAACAAAAGAGGAACATTGTGTGTGAATCCCTTGCAACTTTTAAAAATTGCCGTTGACACTTTTAAGTTGCGCCATTCATTTCTGGCGTAACCTTGGACTTATTTTTGGTTATGTGTGAACACAACGTGCAATTTTGTAGTTGCGCCACGGAAAATGGCGTAACAAAAGTGTACAAGTCTAAACGCACTTTAAGAAAGATTTTAATTTGCATGGGCAACTAAAATCTTCAGTAACATGATATTTGATACGATGTTTGATGACGCGACGTCAAATTGTTCATCATACTATTCTGAGAACCTAAAGTGTTTAAAGATATTTAATTCTTAAATGCTATACCAAATTTCAAGTTTGTATGTCATCTAGAAGTTTTACAACCCCTAAAAGGGGGTGCGAGGGTTGACATGAAAATATTTTTTTATTTTTCTCTGTACAAGAATCCCAAATCCTATAATTGTGCCAAATCTCAAGTTTGTATGTCATCTAGAAGTTTTACAACCCCCGAAAGGGGCGCAGGGGTTGACATCATAAGAGTTTTTTATATTTTTCTTTATAAGAATCTTAAATCATATAATTACACCAAATTTCAAGTTTCTAAGTCATCTAGAAGTTTTACAACCCCTAAAAGGGTGTGCGAGGGTTGACATAAAAATATTTTTTTATTTTTCTCGGTACAAGAATCCCAAATCCTATAATTGTGCCAAATCTCAAGTCTGTATGTCATCTAGAAGTTTTACAACCCCCGAACGGGGCGCAGGGGTTGACATCATAACTTTTTCTTATATTTTTCTTTATAAGAATCTTAAATCCTATAATTACACCAAATTTCAAGTTTCTAAGTCATCTAGAAGTTTTACAACCCCTAAAAGGGTGTGCGAGGGTTGACATAAAAATACTTTTTTATTTTTCTCGGTACAAGAATCCCAAATCCTATAATTGTGCCAAATCTCAAGTCTGTATGTCATCTAGAAGTTTTACAACCCCTGAACGGGGCGCAGGGGTTGACATCATAACATTTTTTTATATTTTTCTTTATAAGAATCTTAAATCCTATAATTACACCAAATTTCAAGTTTCTAAGTCATCTAGAAGTTTTACAACCCCTAAAAGGGTGTGCGAGGGTTGACATAAAAATATTTTTTTATTTTTCTCTGTACAAGAATCCCAATTCCTAAAATTGTGCCAAATCTCAAGTTTGTATGTCATCTAACAAAGTAGAAGTTATAAAGGTTATTTAATTTCAATATTTTAATGCATATGAAGTCCCGTTTGAAATGATGTCAGTCTGCCTCACAAACATATGAGTTTTAAAAATCTTAAAATATAATGTGGGATAAGATAGTATTTTAAACAGCCAGATTTATTATTCGCTAACAGCATCAGTGATTGATTAAATACTGAATGATAATATAATAATGGTTAACGTTTGTTTCACTTAAATCAATAATATTAAATATATTATAATAATAATAATTATAATATTAAATAGCTTTAACAAATATAATATGTAAGAATTTTTGTCACCTTAAATGACATAATCTTTACTCAGAAATACAATGCATAAAGTGAAGTCCCGTTGAAATGACGTCACTGTCTAGACACAAAGCAACCAGTGTTACCAACACAATTCTTGTTAAATATGCGGACGCAGGGTAAACCTATGCCATAAATTTGTATACAAATGTATACAAATCCTGCGCTATTAACGCTGCGTGTGGCAAACGCTCGAACTACGATTTTATACACGAATCAAGAATGGGTGTCAAACTGCGCACAGCTAATTTTTACATTTTCGTCATCTAGACACTTTAAGCTTCATATGGTGCAAATTTGAGGCACTAGTCACCCAGCGTCCGTATATCCAGACGCCGAGTGACTTCGGACGCTGCTTGAACCTAAGATTTTACATGGGGGGACGCATAGTGGTGCCCTATAGATAGAGATATATATATATATATATATATATATATATATATATATATATATATATATATATATATATATATATATATATATATATATATATATATATATATATATATATATGTCTTTAAAATTCTATAATCTTTGCCAAGGTCGTATCAAATATGTTTATCAAATAATACTTAAAAAAAGAGCGAAAATTACAACAGATTAATTGTAAATCCACTGTATAGGATTGATCAATTTTTTGTTACAGCTTCATAATCAACCTTAATGGTTTTTAAAGTTATTTTCACTTACTTCTCTACATGTACTATTGGTTTCAAAATGATTTAGGGCAGCAAGGCTACTATGATGCTATTTTTTTAGTCTTTTTTTAAATAACAAGTACCATCATATTACTTTTGCGACTTGCAGTCCTAAATCATTAGAAAACCAATAGTACATGTTAATGTAATTACTATACTAAATGTTTGTATTATGATATATAATTATTGATTGTTACTGATCTTTACTGAATACTAGTCATTTATATGTGATATTTCCCAAATTATACTATAAATAC